>BQKZ01001119.1:55255-78558 GCA_036244855.1 Temnopleurus reevesii
ATAATGATTATTCCATAAGCTTGAACCCCAAGATATATATGTGTATATCACCCTATGTCAATGCAGTTGCGATATAAACCACTTTGCTTTCAACTTCAAATCGTACGTTGGAAGAATAGACCCTTTACGTCACTTTACTAAATTGTAATCAAGAAATTTCAATTCTCATTATAAAAATTGGGACTAACAATTGGGTCAATTGAATTATCAGCGTCACCCTTTTGCCCGCTAGCCTGGTATGTATCATCGTAGTGCTTCGCGTTAATGGCAGCACGAGAAAGATGCTTGATAAAACTTGCTTCTTCCGAGATTCCACGAGATTGTGGTTATATGTGTATTGATATGTAGGCATATTCGTACAGTTACTTAAAGAGGTACTATTATGAAAATACAAGTTGATATGTATTGATGTATTATACCACTATCAATACCCTTTTCAGTGAAAGAGAGTCCAAATGTGTTTCATATATTTTATAATATTTTGTTCAATTTTATGTTGGCTTAGTAGGGAACGCACCTACAAATTTCTTTCAAATGTCAATCCTGTTGTGACATCACAAGAGTCAAGTTTGTTCACATTGCTAGATCATGTTTCAGAGTTATTTCTGTAAATAACAAAAGGAAATATGTGGATCAATGAAAGGGAATTTGAATGCGCAATCACCTGAATTGAAATCCCTGCATTGATCCACATATCTCCTTTTGTTACTTACAGAACCAGCTCTGAAACATGATGTAGTATCAAAGTATGAATTAACCTACTGCCGACTCGAAAATATCTAGTAGAGAAATCGCTAGGAAGAATTAAAAAAAATATATTAATAAATGAATAAATAAGAGGGAGGGGTCAACATATGAGTAAGGTTTCTACTGTCTCTCTATAACACGATTCGAACTGTTTCCGAAAAGTTGAGTGGGCAACACACAATAGAACCGTACGCCGTGTATTCAATTGTGCGGACACAACAATCGCAAACCGGTTCCGATTTGAATAGCATAACAAAGGACTATTGAAGTTGCGTTCGACTTAATTTTTCGAAAATAGTTTATATCGTGTTCTATATAGAACATTTTTCACATATAAAAAAAACTCCCAAGTGTTCATACAATCTTGGTTTCGTAAAGTACTTTTGAATTTTAGTTACTTATACTCGATTTTTTTTTACATGATATTGCTTATATGAAGTCATATATTGGCAATGTTAGATGGAAAATAAACAATGGAGATACCAGAACTACCTGATAGAGTTTGCTCAATATTGTTTTGCTTGTTTCATAAATTGCCTTCAAAGAGAGTTGTAACGATTTCATTCAGTTAGAGTAATCTGAATAGACTACCATAGTTCAGGTTTAAACCAACCATTCTGTAAAGAGCTGCTGATACGTAAATGCTCAGATATTTTGAACAAAAATCACAGCACCCGGGGAATTCGAACCCTTGACCTTCGGGCGACTAGACCAGTGTATCATCCACTCGACCATAGGAGTGCTCTTGGCGATCGGATTCAAACTCTCTTTTTATAGAACGATAAGTACTGTAAGACGCATATGATTTCGGATTTATACATAACCCCCTCCACACGAGGACATGCTTGACTAGTACAAGATAATCAGATGATTATTGTCTTTGCGCTGTCTGCATCATCGAACTGAATTTTTCTGTAGATGCAAAACCTCCTGCCCGGCGGGAATTTACCGACAAATTTACGGCAGCTGGCAAAGCCTCGCGGGATGGCAATCGGGGTAGATACGCCACTATCGAGGCTCAGTCACAGATTTGCGTTCATGCGCAATAAGCAGGTTTACTGATGGATGCAAAAGGTTGCCTGACATAGCGAAAATTATGGCAGCTGGCAAAGCCTCGCAGGATGCCCCTCGTGGTAGACTATCGAGACCCTTTCACAGGTTTGCGTTTAGGGGAAATATGCGGGTTTAACAATAGCAATATGCAATATGAGCCACACGCCGTGTTTTCAACTGTGCGGACACAGCAATAATAAGCCGGTTATAATTTGAACAACATCACAAAGGAGCATTGAATTAGCGTTCGACTTAAATTTTCGGAAATAGATTATGTCATGCAGAGATCGTTCTTTGCAACCCGAAAGTTTGCCCGACCCAGCAAAAATTAAGGCAGCTGGCAAAGCCTCGCGGGATGGCAATCGGGGTAGATGCAACACTATCGAGGCTCTGACACAGGTTTCCGTTTATGTGTAATAGGCGGGTTTCCTGGTACAGTCAACCCTAACTATAGTGGCCACCTAAGGGAAACAGAGGACTGGCCAGTGCTGACGTGTGACCTTTGTTGACAGGTTCTATAGCATGTGTTCATTCGTGCCAACGTTATTGACGTACGCGCCTACTGTGCAGTGGGACCATCGATAATATTCATTAAACCATATGTATTTGGTGTCGGTTAACGAAAATATGTGACAGCACCTGTCGAGAAGTGGAGGAAATATATCCGTAGTGAAAGATATTAGATATAGGCTATCTGTAGATGATTCGTGTTTAAGCTCTTTTTTTTTTTTAGCGATGAATATCTAGCAGGGATACTAGTAAGCCGCGGATATGACAAAGATATCGTAGGCCTGTGTTTGCTTTAATGAACTATTTACCAGCTGACTGATTAAAGGTAATTTCTAATATCACCAGGGATTTATTTGACCCAGAAAACGATATATTCATAATTTCCAAACTGAAGCTAAAGAGGAATCATCTTAATTACGCAAGTTCATTGTCCTGTATACTTTCACGATGCAACCGATTAGCCCTTAGCAATATATAACTGTGTGGCAGCACATTACGACAGGGCACCATTGGCGTGTAAAACCCTGTGAGTAGCGAAGGCGCAAAACGTGTGCTCTCTTTCGTGGAGGCGTCGTGGTTTAGTGGTTCTGACTTTCAACCAGAGGGTGTTAAGTTCGAATTCCAAGCATGACGATGATTCCATTCAGCAATGAATATATCCAATGTGCTGCACTCAACCCACGTGAGATGAATGGGTACCGGTATAAAAAAAAATCCTCGAATGCAGTGAGCGCCGAATGGTAGCCATGTTGTAGTCGGGTAATAATGCACAGAGTGCTTAGAAACACTTCGTATTAAGCGCTGTATAAATGTTATGTATCATTATTGTGGGCCCAAATCTATCCTTATTCTTTGGGGAATGAATACCAGTGGTCCTTAAAGTCTCTATTATCTTTGTGAAACATCATCCTGGGTGATGTTTCACCAAGATAAGAAAGACTTTACGCACGACTTTACGTTCGACTGGCATCTGTTCTTGCGCTGAATCATTTATCATTTTCATTTTCATCATTTATGAAAAGAACTGATACCAGTCGAACGTAAAGTCGTGCGTAAAGTCTTTCTTATCTTGGTGAAACACCTCCCTGGTTTCCTGGATATGAATAATAAGGAATTATAAAACAAATCCATAAGAGCAAGTTGATGAAACACCATTTCAGTCTAACCTGACTATTTGATGCCGAAATGTAAGAAGACAGAAAGGCCATTGCATCTAGCCATTGGAGATGAGTAATGTCCAAACCTTTATCGTTTTTATGATCTTTTTATGTCAGAGACAATGCATGGAAGTCCGTTTGTTGCCATGGTAATACATCAATTAAGGTCACTGTAATAAAAAGATGAATAAGCAAGAAATAAATATTTACCCAGCGCGTAAGATGCTTCTGTACCATTATTGTTTAGGGAGAGCGATGTCCATCCATTTCTTACTTTAGTATTGAAAGACATTAGCAGGAAGGCAAATGCAAATATCGAATGAGACTTGGGTCACAATAATTACGAATGATCATTTGTGCAATTATATAATTGCATGAGGAGTTCATGTGTTTCTGAATATGCTGGTGCTTGCATAAGTGTGTTTGTACGGTACTTGTGCGTTTGCTCGCATGTGTATAATCTGTATTTGTGCTGCTGTGTATATGTGTATGCATTTTCTTTGTAATGATATTTTGTATTGAATATGCCAATATTCTGAAAATCGGTCATTAAATTAAGAGGACAATTAGACAATCAAGAACTCTATTTACCTCTCAACGGGGAAAAAAGTGTTTCGGTGATGTTGGTAGGCGGTCACGTACCTTCTTCATTCTATCAAATTGACCTGAATTCGTTTCGTTTTTCAATTTCATTTTCTCAAATCTGAATTGTGTACATTTTATTTACTAAGCTGTCAACCATTCTGGTTCGAGATTTATATAAGTAAAATGATCATGTCCGTTAAAGATTGTGGTTTTTATGTACCACTGTAATCATCACACGATCCCTTCATGTTGTATTTAGAGAATGTATACACAGTCCCATAACTCTTAAATGCGCATTACCATGATAACAAATGGTTTGGTGGTGCTAACATATATGAGTAAGTCGAACGCAACTATTCTGCGTATTTAGCATTAACAAAGCCCCTTTCTTATTTATCAATATTTCACCAGGGTATCCAATTAAACAAAGTTTGGTCTTCCATGGGGCCTTGGAACACAGGGTTAATGTTGTCGAGGGACCATCAAGGAGATTCAATCCATGCAAAGCATACATTTACCGTTTAAATAGTGTCTTACAGAGCCTCATATGGAGCAGTCCCCATTGGGCATTTGTCATTGTAATGATTTTGATTTATGTTTAAAACATCAAACATCTTTTCCTTTCTGTTTTCATTTACAGTGTGATACTGGTATAGGAGTTGACGCCCTCTACGATCAGCTGTACCGTAAGCCCACCATGTCGATGCTCCTCGGGGGATCCTGTTCTGATGTCTCCAAGAGAGTGGGCCAGATCCTGCAGTATTGGAACGTGGTCATGGTAGGTAAGGGCTCGTCCAAACCTTTCTAGATTATGATATTATTAGCGTTGCATCGATCATGCTCCTCGGGGGCTCCTGTTCTGATGTGTCCAAGAGAGTGGGTCAGATCCTGCAGTATTGGAACGTGGTCATGGTAGGTAAGGGCTCGTCCAAATCTTTCTAGATTTAGATATTGTTTGGGTTGCATTGTCCATGCTCCTCGGGGGCTCCTGTTCTGATGTGTCCAAGAGAGTGGGTCATATCCTGCAGTATTGGAACGTGGTCATGGTAGGTAAGGACTCGTCCAAATCTTTCTAGATTTAAATGTTATCAGGGCTGCATCGCCGATGCTCCTTGGCGTTCCTGTTCTGATGTGTCCAAGAGAGTGGGTCAGATCCTGCAGGTAAGGGCTCGTCCAAATCTTTCGAGATTATTATATTATTAGGGTTGCATCGCCCATGCTCCTCGGGGGTTCGTGTTCTGATGTGTCCAAGAGAGTCGGTCAGATCCTGCAGTATTGGAACGTGTTCATGGTAGGTAAGGGCTCGTCCAAACCTTTCTAGATTATATATATATAATATATATATATATATTATAATATATAGTCATTACTCAGCCGGTGGACTTTGCCACACGATTGTTCCCGATATATTGGAACAGGGGTGGATTTTTTCACACACAAAACTGCAATAGACTGTAACCTTAATAGTGTGCCTTTCAAATACCCAGTGTATGGGGTCAAAATCCTAACCCATTTCTTTGACTTAAAGGCGATACCTTAAACCATCTAGAAAAAGCTAGGGTGACTTTAAGAGTGTGGGAGGGACGGGATCAATAGATCCTCTTTGATTGTCTGATCAAGTTGTAAGATAAAATTCATTATTGTCATTGATGTGTTAATACGCTCGGGAGCTGTCGTGAATTTGTGGTCATATGTTTTCTAGATTTTTGAGCATATTGAAGAGCAAAAGAGAACTTTCCAACAATGAACACGATATAAAATATTTTCGAAAAGTTAAGTCGAACGGAGACAATAGATCCGTACACCATGTATTCAACTGTGCGGACACAACAATGACAAGCCGGATCCGATTTCAATAGCATTACAAAGAACCATTTAAATTGAGTTCGACTTAACTTTTTAAAAATAGTTTATATCGTAATAATGGCAACTTATTAGTTTTACCTTTAAGTAATAATAATATAAATTTTCCCGGTTAATTTAAAACTATTTTCCAAAAATTTTACCTTTCGTGCATTGAATTTTGTACAGAATACACAAGGGGCGTTTGTGATTTTGGTGGAATGGCCAAATCGTAAAATTACTTGAAAGCAGTAGGAAATTGGATGAAAAAAACTACACTTTCTATCCGTCTACCTTCATCATTTATTCTCTCATCAATGAAGTGCCTTAAAAGGAAACCCTTGACTACGCAAAATCTACATCGTTAACGATGAAAAAATACATAGTACATACTTTATCTCTCGAAGTCAAGAATTTTTATTTCATATTGGGGTATTTCGTGAAAATAGTTGCATCGACGAAATTGTCAGGTCGGATAGATAGATAGATAAATAGATTTTATTTAAACACGGTAAAAAAAAAACCCAAACAGATACCGGTACACAGTCTGGTTTACATTGGAGCCGTGCATTAACATAATATACAAGGTAAAATGACATTTAAATTAAGATACATATATAATAAAGATTAAGAGAAGAATAGGTCAATAAATATAAATTTTAAAACATTTGTTTTAAGGTAATGAAATTATTCTGTCTCTAACAGTTGTTGTATACAGTCTGTCTGACGTTCTGAGGGACGGGTAGCCCGGATTATTCCCACTCTGCAATAGATGTACTTGCTTTTTTTCTGTGTTAACATTTCATACGTATTGACGTCAGTGGCCCCTCACGAATTCGAAATACTATCGGATTTTCTTCTGGATCATGAGCCCCAAATTTCCCTACACGAAAACTGCAATTACCCATGGATTCCTCCAACAGTACTACAAAATAGTTTCACTCTCTAGATTTTTGAAGCCCTAATAAATTTGCTCAGGTCTCGTATGGTTCAACATCAGTGGCCCTTACTGATCCGGAGTACTATCCGACTTTCTTCCTGACCATGACCCTGACTTTTTCCCACAATGCAATCGCCCTGGATTACTTCCATTTTATGAAAGAACGAAATAAAATTAGATTTTGAAAGTCATAGGGGTGTCTTTTTATTCCTTTTTCTCTTTCCAGGTCTCGTACCGATCGACGTCAGTGGTACTGACCGATCCAAACATTTTCTGGCCCTTGACCCCGAACTCTTCAGTTCCCACAATGCAATTAACTCAGATTTCTTCCACTTTATGAAAAGAACTAAGAAGAATTTGATTTTGAAAAATCATACGATGGTCTTTTTATTCATTTGTCTCTTCCCAGGTCTCATACGGATCTACATCAGTGGCCCTGACTGATCCAGAATACTATCCGACCTTCTTCAGGACTGTGACCCCAGATTCCTCCCACAATGCAGCACGAGCTTCCTTCATTGAACATTTCAAATGGAGAATGGTGGCCAGTCTCAGTCAGGAGCAAGAACTATTCTCACTGGTAAGTTACAAGTGAATGGAGATGAGCAGCGACCGCGGAACGTCTTTATAAGTGGAGAGGCTGTGATAAGTCATTCGTATGCACTGCCATAATGTTTACACGCATTCCCCCTCCCAATTAAAAAAGGGGGTGGGTGTAGTCCGTATGTTTCCGTCTGAACTTTTCGCGGTCTTTTCTTTTAATAATTGTATTTCTAGATCATTATGTATCATATACAATTTTTGTAAGATATGTACAGTTTATTGTTGGCTCTTAAGCCAACAGTTTATTTCTTGAAAATTAGTTCACATCTACGGTAGATCTGTTACAATTTTTTTGTCTTCAAATTTACCAGCATTTGACTAAACACCTACCATTCACTTTCTCAGAAATTGAAACAATACAACCAGACTGAGGGCCTTTACAAAGTGTCTTGAATATTTTGAGTGCATTGCTAGTCCCACCCGTGAAGCCTTTTTAAATATCTATGCTTATATCACCATCCAACTGTTTCTGAATATACCCGACCCACCTACCCTACATGCATGACTGAAAGAATAACACATACACACTCATCATACAAAGAACAAAAAGGGTGCAAACTGCCGCGAAAAGGCTCGATTTTCTGCAAAACTGTGAACAATTTTTTTTAAATTATGCTCATTTAAAAATAAACAAAAATTATACTTACACTTAGTTCCAAGTATCATACATAAAAATGAATTATGATTAATGGCGATAATGATAACGATAATTACGGGGAATAAGATGAGTTCAGAGCTCTACCACAAATTTCTCGAAAATGTGCACAAAATTTATTTTTCTTTTTTTAACAAAAAATAACAAAAGCGCATAAAGCTACCAATACATTATAAACAGATGAAGCCTGCAAGAATTATTTCCATCATCTGTACCAATAATTATGTCTTTGTATTTAACATTTCTGTCTGTCGGGATTAAATTGGTTCTGAAACAAAAATTACTAAATTCACTCTAAAATATTATTGAACAAGGACGTTCATAAAACAAATGATAGTAGTTTTCTAAGCACTGAACTTTGAAAAGTTCCAACATTGTACCTTTATACAGCCTCAAGCGGTCACTGTGCTATGTTATGGAGTTCTTCTTTGAAATCTTGTGAAGTCGCCATCGTTTGGCAGCGTGACACGATCGTATAAGGCACTGTTTTAAAAGGCACAGGCGCGACATTCAGTGAACACTTGGCAAAGTGCGAATTCATATCTTATGTAGTTCGATTTTCACCGAAATAATACAATATTGCACAAAAAAGAATGCCCCTATTGTTGCATTCATTTGTTTGCACCCTTTAAAGTGCAATTTTACACCATGTTTTCTAAGTGTGTACCCCGTCCTTCCCCTCCTACCAAGTCCCTGTACATGACTGTATGATCGGTATGCACCCCGTCACGGCCCTTGGTTGTGCGTGCATTAGTTCAGTGACCCGTACGCCATTCATCTTTCTCATGGAAAGCTGAACTGACAAGCACCAATCACAAAGTTCATTTTACTAAAAGCCTTCTTGTAAACATCTCGATGATCATGCCTTTCTCATAAATTGAAGATTTAAGGGTCATTTTTACCGTTTTTCGTTAAATCTACGACACGATACTAATGGTTTTCATGGATTAAAGATTTTAGAAGGTTTCAGTGTCCCTCTATGTGTAGGCATTTAAAGAATGCAATTGCAAAGGTTAAAACGAAAAAAAAAGGAAATTGTTAAAAAAAAAAAAAGTGAACGAATTGCTTTGGTCCGATTTGAAAATAAATTATAGAATGAAGATAAGAAAGAAATGTTTCAAACTTTCTTTCCCGACTGCAGCTGTTCATTTGAAATCATGGAGATAGACCATTTGATATCAAGCCGTAGCCAGCCAGGGTGAATCGGACGCACCTCCTTTCCTTACCCCTTCGCTATACAGGCGTCAAATTCACCCAAACATTGATCCGCTCGAGCAATACAAATCCGTTTTAACAGATGAATATCAGTTTTCCTTGTTCTTTATGCTTGCCGGTTGTCAGCGGGAAAAATTAAATTCGTTAAAGTTTGAACTCCTACCTAAAATCCTGGCTGTGGGCTTAGATATCTTTGCTATTTTATCAATTTTAATCGGTTAGAATTTGCACGAAGCTCTTAGTTGACAACTACTCAACAAATATAGCTCACGTAAATCTGATAAAGTGGCCATTAATGACTAAAAGACCTAGTTTTTAACAGATAATGGACTTTTAATGGGAAATGTTTGATGAAAATTAGTGTTTAATAGATTATAAAATAAAGACTTTGAATGGGTGCTTCAAAGTTTTGTTCCTTAGTGCTTTGCTAAAAGGATTAAGCTTAAGATATTTGCATCATATCTGATTATCTGATAATATACAAGTTATGATGCAGGTCCACACTTTCATAGAATTCGCAATCAATTAAGATCTTCTAGCCCTATTCCTGAAAACCAGATTTCGTAAATCTATTAAGATTTTTTCTTTTTTTAGCAATCAGCTGCTGAAGAAATGTACCATACTTTAGAATTGTATGAATAAATAATGACATAAATTAAACGTTAGAAAGCAAAGGCAAATCAACGATTTACCAAAAAGGGTATCTAGTGAATCGCAGTTTGTTCTCGTTTTTTAACTTTCAAATGGGTTCGAAGGGGACGCCGCTTGCCCAACAAACAAGGGGAGCAAAAGGGATTCCAAACGCCTTGACCAAGACACACTCTTGAGTAGTAAGTGACAACAAAAACAAAAAGAAATAGGGCAGTACTTTAATTCCTTTTAGCGTGTTTCCGTACTTGAAACCACGATGATAATCTGTATTGTGTTTCACGAACCTGTACGAATATCTACTCACGACTCAACGAGAGACAGTTGGCTCTTTCCCATGTGCGATTCAGCGTCAGGGAGGTGAGGTGAATGGGTACCTGGCAGGAATATTTATTCCTTGAAATGTCAAGTTCGCTGGTGGCTGCCGGGCTAAAGCCAGGGTAATAATATTGCAAAGCGCCTTGAGCAGTCAGCAGAGTGGATACGTGCGCTATACAAATTGAATCTATTATGACTGAGGCGTCGTGGCGTGCGCCTGAAATCAAGCTGTTCGGGACAGTCATAGACTTGGGTTAGTTCCTGCCTGTGGGTTCGAAGCCTGGTCGCATACCGTCTTTCGGATGGAGACGTTAAGATGGCGATCCTCTTTCTCTCTGCTTCTTCTGGCGTAAATATTCAGAATTGAATAATACACGCCTCTAAACTATATCCTTTCCTTTCCTTATCACGGAGTGCAGGAAAGGGTCACAAATCATCCGTATGAGTCGTGCGTAGATACGAACAGCTATTCACTGAAACGCTCGAAACCGCCCGTCACGATTTTGTAACCGTTATAACCACTCTCGTGGGTCTGAAATGACAAATTTGGTTCATATTCAAACTTATATTCTTAGGAAAATGATTCTCGAAAAATATTTCATATCGGTAAAATAAGTGTCTTTTTTTTAATGTAAGACAGACACTTCCCAACGAGTAATATGACCTTTGTACACCATCTCAAATCATTTCGCACCCTGTCGTTCGACTTTGTGCTGTAAGACCTCAATATACCCCTATCCAATCAAGCTACCTCAGTCCTGCCCCTGATTGGGGTACATTACCACAATGCACCTGTCATCTTGTATCCAATCATGTTTTACTTGATACATAATTGCTTTCGTTATCGAGAAAATGATGAGAAGACTCCTCCTCGTCTACTGCTGACCGTGATTGAAAGAATAAAGCAGACAATTTGTAGTTCATTTCGGGATGGACGGAGAATAAATGAAACGATGGTTTTATGAGAATGTAGCATGAAGAGACATCCGTGTACGTCATTTACAATTACGTATATTGAAATCATCCATCGTTCTATTCTGATGAACAATTATAGACCTTTTGCGTTTTACTCAGAGTTTCGTTATTTTGTATGAACAACATATACGTATGAAAACAAGTAAGGAGACTTGCATGCACAAATTGTTGATTTTATGGAGCGTATACGGGCTACAAACAACAAGGAACCAATCAGGTATGAATTATAGATAGTTGACAAGTCTTAAATGATCCAATTCCTTGGTGATTAATTTACCCATTGAAAGCTAGGGATGGTCCTATGCGATTGAATTTATAGCGTTAGAAGCCAATAAGGTTTAGATTCAGCTGAATACATTTTGACACAAGGCTGTATCTTCAGCATTCCTATATACTTTACAGTTGAATGCACAATATTTGCACAAAATGAAGTCTTCTTGACAGTTCTCTTTGCAACAAAAAACAGGGGATGTTGACAAAATACATTTAATTTGGATGTATCTGTAGAGGAGGATAATTTTGTTTCACACCATTATCTCATTATGAATAAAATATAATTTTCTCATTCGACTCCAATATAAATAATATTTTGGCTTATATTTGTTAACGAGTGCTTTAAACGCCTCCCACATTTTTTCATTAATTTGTTTTCTTTATTTTCCTTTTAATTCCTCTTTTAAAAGGACTTCTGATGATATTGTTAAAATAAATTGTAGTAAATGCACCAAGCTTGTAATGCACATATTATAATTATTAATCAAGTGTCGTATTATGAGCAGAAATAATAATAAAGAAAAGCTTTTACATAGCGCATATCAACTCTTCATTAGAATTCTCTAAGCGCTATACAATTGCAGCATTATTACCTTGGCTTTAGCCCGGCAGCCACCAGCGCAGCGCACTTGGCGTTTCAAGGAATAAATATTCCTACCAGATACCCATTCACCTCGCCTGGGTTGAGTGCAGCACAGTGTGGATGAGTTTCTTGCTGAAGGAAATTAACGCCATGGGTGGGATTCGAATCTACGACCCTCTTGTCGAAAGGCGAGAGTCAAAACCACTACACCACGGCGCCTCCAGAACAATTGGCAAAGTTATTCCCTATTGCTGTAGCACATACAAGAAATATATTGGAATATTGGTGTAGCACCTGTTTGGTGAAAAACAGACCAACTACTTTGTTTTATCTGCAAGAATCATTTTGAAATCTTGAAATGTACTGATAACCTTTAAATAGATGCAGCAATTTAGAGCAGCTTTCTTTTTCGTGAAGATTTTGAGGAACTAGTTTATCGGCATGCTTGTGTCAATGTTATCAGACAGAGTAGGTGGAATATAGTCACGTGATGGGGGTAATCAGCGAATAGTGGTTGATAATCGATTTTATACGTCGCCTGTCGGAGCTGTTCTGCTTAATCTAACAAAATATTCACTCCTTTGGACTTTCTCTTACCTTCTACATTTTCCTCCCTGTCTTCTACACCCTANGCAGAAATTCCAGAAATTCGAAAATGAAAAATAAAATAATAAGGGTATAGTTTTTCAATCGAAGCATATTTTTGCTTCAGGGCACTATAGAAAAATAAAGTTCGTAATTGATTAAAGTCATAATTTATGATTGCCTTTCAAGCTATATCACCTATTTCCTAGAAGTAGACACCATGAGCTAAAACAATCAGTTTAATATGATCCTGTTGTGTCGCACCCTCGAGAATGTGTGTACTTACTTGTTTATTGCTAAAATAAAGAATGTTTTAACCCATGGACAACTGAATTGTTGTTGTTCTCATAGACTTTGTGCATGAGTTACCTGGTTACAGTACTAAGAACAATTATAATAATTTTCTTGCTCTGTACAATCTTAGTCATTCTTTAAACGATGTTTATTCTTGATCAATACCAAAGCGAAACTGTTACATTGAAAAAAAGTCCGTCGAGATAAAATTCGACTACTTCCTTAGTTAACTGGGGCCGATTGCTCGAAATGGTCTTAGCTCTTAGCTATCCTCTTCTTGCTAAGACATCTTGACTTCTTGTGCCACCTCGTAACATAAATATTAGCGTATGTACGACTATGTTAAAAGGGTGGCACAAGAACTTTAAGACGCCTTAGCATGAAGAGGATTGCTAAGACTATTTCGAGCTACTAGCCCCAGGTTGGCAACACCATTCTGAGTAACATTTTACCACGTTTTTGTGTTCACTTTTAAATTGAAGGTTTAGCCAACAATGGGGGCAACACTCTATCCACACATCTATCTGCCCAAACATATTCAACTTATGGTGTCCTTGAAATCTTGGACACTCATTAGTAGAACACACTTTGCACAACTATTGGTATAAATATGCCCAACTTATAATGGAAATTCAAAATCCAACCATATGTTAGGTATGTTTTGACCAATAATCGTGTGGACAGTGGGGAATCTTTCGTGAAGCTTTTTATGAATGCAATACCCACTCAATTATGTATTGAGATCGGGAGTGTCGTGGTGTAGTGGTTCGGACTCTCGCCTCTTAACTAGAGGGTCGGCGGTTCGAATCTCACCCAGGGCGCTAATTTCCTTCAGCAAGAAATTTACCCGCACTTTGTTGCACGCGACCCAGGTGAAAAATGGTTACCTGGCAGGAATTTATTCCTTGGAATGCTTGAGCGCCTAACTGGCTTGCTCGGCAGTTATAGCCAGGGTAATAATATGGTACCTAGTATCAAGCGCAGTAGAGTATATGCATATAGTGATTGCGCTATATAAATGGACCTATTATTATTATTATTATCATTATTATTATTATTATTCCCCGGCTCCCAGTAGTGTGAAACATGGTAAAGGTTTTATAGAATTTTGATTGCTCCTCCGGGAAAACTGACTGAAAGTGGGCGAAAAATAAAAAGGGAGATTTCCCTTTTTGAAGTGTCCTATATGGAGGTTCATCAAGTCTTTCTCAGCTTAAGAAAACCACTTGAAACTAATGAATCTCATGAATTCAGACTTTCTACCTTCATTTGTATTTGTCTATCCCTCAGGCCCCAGACAAAAATCTGAAAATGTTCCGAGAGTGATGGCACGTATAGTCAGAATTTATTAGCGTGCCGTAAAACCTTAATTAAGAAGAAGAAGAAGAGATTGATACGAACATCACATTTTCTACTTTGATGACTCGGCGCCGCAGATATGAATTCAAAAACGATTCCTTTATGTTTTACTTCCTTTTATAATTCACACGAACTTGTAACTTTAGCCTGTAAAAATGAACACTCATTTCAGAAAGATATCTTCCATTATTCGAAATATCCTTTTTATTTCTTCTCATTTCCTTATGCCCATTCATTCGTTTTTGTAGTAAGTTTTATCGCTTTCATAATTCTCATTCATGAAGAACATGAACTTGTAACTGGGAACGGCATCACCGTCATTTAAGCCTAAGAAGCACTTGATGCACATATCTCATTTCATAAAGATATCCTCCATTATTTCCAATTTTATTCTATATGTTCTCATTCCCTTAGGCACAGAGAAAAAAAAATATGAAAGTTCTTCAAATCTTTCTCAGCTGAAGAACCACTTGAAACTTATGAATCTCACAAATTCAGATTTCCTCCTTATAATTTTATTCGTCTATATTTCAGGCACAGAGGAAAGTGAACATTTTTTTTTATAGAATGTTACAAACATTAAGTATATTGGATTTCGTGGAAGTCCCGGAACTGCCAACGATCGGAACATTGTTCAATTACTCTATTTGATACACATGCACTTTGACTTTTAGATTGTAATTCTATGGCGCCTCAGTAAAACTAGATCCTATAAAGACATATTCTAATTTTTGTAATTTGTTCACATCTATTCCTTAGGCCAAAAAAGGGAGCAAGTATTTCGACAGTAACACGAATATTTCATTCTCTAGTGTATTAGGTTTGTGGATGACCTGGACGAAAGATTTGCATTATTATGTTATATCTTGTTTCATAATTCTTAAATGTAGAAGGTCTCACATCCATTTCCACAAACATCATACTTTCTGCTATATTGAGTTTTCTAAATGATCCGTTACCGTACTTTTATTAAAAAAAAAACGACTGATTTATGTCCGGCTTTCATGATAATTATCAATCATTAAGTACACGAACTTTCCATCTCATTAAGATATCTTCCATTATTTCTGATATTCTTATATGTTCTCATTCCCCTAGGCCCAGACCAAGATGAGCAAGTATTTCGAAAGTGACACGAACATCACATTCTCTGCCGTATTGAGTTCTGTGAATGACCGGTGTCGCATATTCTAAAAATGATTGCGATAATTTTTTTTCTGCTACTCCGTTATTGTAATTACAAAAACTTGATGCACACGTTATTTCCAATTTTCTTTTTATTTTTTTCTCATCCCCTTAGGCCCAGACCAAAATGATCAAGTATTTCGAAAGCGACACAAACATCACATTCTCTGCTGTATTGAGATTTGTGGATGACCCGGGCCGTATTTTTATTTTTAAAACGATTGCTATACGCGTTTATACGGCTGCCATAATTATCAAGTATAAAGTACACAAACTTGTGACTGGAGACGGTCTCAGACAAGCACATTTCATCTCATAAAGATATCTTCCATTATTCTTTTCAATTTTCTTTTTATTTATTCTCACTATCTTAGGCCCAGACGAAAATGAGCAAGTATTTCGAAAGTGACACGAACATCACATTCTCTGCTGTATTGAGTTTCGTGGATGACCCGGGGCCTCAGATACAGCAATTAGAAGAAAAGGATGCACGTATTATCATCGGGAGCTTTCAAGAGGATGCTGCCAGGGCGGTCTTCTGTGAGGTGAGTAACTAATGACACTCTTTTACATCGCTTTTTTTATTCCTTTTTTTTCCCACTCTTTTCTTCCCGCACCATGGTGAAGTGGTCCTGACTCTCGCCTTTCAACCATTGATTTCCTTCAGCAAGAAATTCATCCACATTATGCTGCACTCTAACCAGGTGAGGTGAATGGGTACCTGGCAGGAATATCAATTCCTTGAAACGCCATGTTTGGTGGTGTACGTCGAGCTAAAGTCAAGGTAATAATGATGCACAGCGCCTTGAGCGCCTTGAGCACTCCGCAGAGTGGATATGTGCGCTATATCAATTGTATCTTATTATTATCATAATTATCAAATTTCTGCTCTGAGTACGATACGATTTTTAGCCAACCTGATTTACCTTAAAATACAGGATAATGCGATCACCCTGGGTTCATTTGACAATATTTATTGTTCTCAACTTTTGAAGTGATAAGAGATAGCAATGAATCTGATTTACAATGTCATTGCAAGCTATTATTATTAGACCTATGCTAGAAAATTATGGAGTGTACGTTGGTATAGTACAAATCTCAGAAGACACAGCATGTCACTATGATAAATTGAAAGCAACACTGCTAAAAAGAATGGACTAAATATCGAAAAAATATTAGCTATAATCTTATAATCTTTATAAGCGCTCTTTGTGTTTCAATTAATGTAAACTATTACGTACTTTAAGAATTTTGTAATATTTTGTATATCTTTCATCATTCAGGGACTTGCAGTAGAACCGATTTTACGGAAGCAAAATGGAACGAAATACTATTAAATTTTTGATGCTACGACTTTCTTTCATTCTTCTTCTTGCCTTTCATTGCTACATTCATATCTACCTCTGATAGTCATAGTGATATTTATGGTATATTTTCATTTACATTATAGCCCTTTCACATTAATCTATTATTGTAATACCCCCCCCCCCTCCCCCGCTTCCAATCTGATAGTCATGATCATGTCAACCTTTATAATTGTAAATTAATCAAAGAGTTTGTTTATCTGAGTGTCATATTTAAGCTGTTGGCGCTATACACTTTATACAAAAATGAATTCAGCGTAGTAGACTATATCAATATAGTATCTGTGATATATAAATTATCTAATTATCATTATTATTATTCACTTCATTAAAAATGATTGTGGTCAAAGTAATTATAAAAGGGCTTTATTGAATTCCATGATTTTGAATCAAAGAGTGGGATAGCCCTAGCAAAATTTACAATGACATTTTGGACGGTTGAATACAAATCGCTGTTGATCAACTCAAATTTAATCTAAATATATCTGATGATAATGAAATAATCTTTATAGTTAATGCAATTTTGTAAACGAACAGATTTTTTTTCCAAGCAAGAACAGATAAAGGCGAAGGTCGATTTCCCTTTTAAGAAGGACACCTGACCCCTTAGGTATGATTGACGGTTGTCACGACCGCACGGAATTATGAAAGATGTCCAATAATCCAATTGTAATAAGTGTGATTTGAAGGATAATTCCTGCTAATTTCACCTGGCCAAAGGACATTTCTTTTTGTTAGATCTCAGGTGTCATAATCATTATATCCCATCCACACAAAAGCAATATATCCCGCACAAAAGCCTGGTATCCATTACAGGCAGCCGTCACCTTGAGAATGTTGACAAAAGACGTTTTAAAAGACGTTTTAAAAGACCTCGAAATATCCCCTAGCAGGTGTCATGCTATAAACTAACCATTACTAGGACTCCCTTGGAAATAATCAAGCGCCGTGAGATAATTCCCCGGCTATTTCACGCAAATTAGCGCTAATTCTTAACCCCTAATCGAGAGGTAAACCTCAAAGGAAGCGAAGAGTCTGGAGAATTCATTTATCTGATCAATTTACCTGGTGGCAATTGAAATATATGGTGTAGGATTTTCTTTTCAGAGGTCTCTTGATATCTGATAATGACGCATATCGCTTTTCTGTCGGAAATGAATTGCACCCTGCTCCGCAGTTTGTTCCTAACGAAGTAGTATTGTATAGAATTATCATCTAGCAAAGCAGAGCGTGAAATTCAATCTTTATATCCGTTCATTCTGTTAGATTGTTAAAGCAATTAGGTTTTTATAGGACGATTTTTTATTAAAAATTTAGGTTTGAAGACATCTTAAAGTACCATATGATGATGATGATGATGGTCTCTTGTATAGCGCCGGTCTCCGCCTCAGTTGGGCGCACATGGCGCTCGAATTACTCAAAATAATGTCTCACAGATTTCAATGTCAGTGCTATGGTTTATCTTGTCATTTAGAATCATTTGTTATCTAAATCACCAGAACGTCCATAGATTTTACAATAGACATGTACCGTGTGTCTTTTTATGTTTTCTATGTGGCTGTTATACAAAATGATACTTTTATATGCAACTTTTTTGTAGCTTGTAAAAAGCTCATTAATTGAACTTTTATATGACACAAGAAAATCCGAATATGATTCATGCTTGAGCGAGCAATTTTTTTTTTTTTTATAAAAGGCACGAAAAATTAGTTACGTAAGTATTCAATATCAAATGATAAAAGCCAAATTTAGTTAGTTAAGTTTAGTTGCACCAATTTTTAAGAAGTGTTCCTTTGAAAACTCACGTGCTCAATAATAGCGTGAATTTGAAAGGATCAATTCTTTCTTCTTTTTTAATGGCGCAAACAAGTTTTCATGCACTTTATAAAAATGATTTACTCAAACATAATAAAGGTTTGGATCTTAGGTTTTCTATCATGACCAGAAAAGCTGCATACAATTACATTATCTTGCATGCAGTATCTACTAGCAAGTTCAAAAGTGTAAAGGTTTTTGTCTCGCCTGCGTAGCAGAATCGAAACATAGGCGCCGCTTTTTCCGGCGGCGGCGGCGTCAACAATTTAGAATTGCTCTAAATAAAAAAAACCCTTGCCCGATTTTCATCAAACTTGCACAATGGTTCCATTGGGTAGCCCAAATAATGTAGGTCAAATGTCATCTGAGGTCAAATTTCCAAAATCTTAACCTGAAAACTTAAGTTTGGCTCTTATTTCAAAATTCCTTTTCCAATATTCATCAAACTTGAACCATCTCGATAGAAATAAGTCAAAAGCATCTTGCTATAATTTACAAATCGCGCAATGCAGGCGAGACTGCCAGGCGGCGTTTCACTTGTTTTCTGAGACACATGATTTAGTAGGGACATTTTGTGATTTGTATGTTTTTACCCAAACTCATCAATAGCTGACACAGCCAGAAAAGCACAGGAAAGAATGATCTACATTTGATTTAATAATTGCTAAATCCAAAGAAAATCATCCAAATTATTTAAACATAAACTGAGATTCATGAATAACAAATACAAGAACGTTGATAACTGAAAGTACTATTTTCAAAGCCCAAAATTAGTAGAATTTTTTTCTTTAATAAACAAAAATGAAATTAGAATAAAGGGTCACCTGATCTTTGGAAGATATTCCAGACAAAGAAGAAATAAGACAAACTCTTGGGATTTTTTTTTGTTTACGTGGTCATCACTTGACTGAGTGCGGAAATTACCATTAATTGTTCATGGTGGAATTCATTCCAACCACCACCGAATGGGGAGATAAAATCACACAAAACAAACCTGAAGGTCCATGAATAACCTAGAGAAGCAATTTGCGGACTGACTATAATTATACGCTGATGTTTTATGAATTGATTGAGTGGTTGATGGAGAGAATAAAATTATGCTGACCTCTACACACTTAGATTTAAAGGTGCGACGTTGCATCTTTAAGGATGCAATCGAATGCAAGACCGAGAGTACCTTTTCAGCAATATATGAAGTATTCCCGTATAGTATGAGGTGGGTTATGAGAATATGAAACAATAGATCCATACGCCGTGTATAGTACGGACATTGAATTGGCGTTTGACATAATTTGTGGAAATAGATTATGTGGTGTTTTGGTGCGATTTTTGTTGAAATCGAAAAAAATATATATGTGATTCTGCACTCTGCGGATTGCTCAGATGATTCGAACCCGCGTCTTTGGGGATGTGGGATCGTTGTTACGATCATTACCATGCATAGACGATGGTGACTTTAAAATATATCAAACAATGGCTTCATAACATAACGCAGCGTCCGTTTAAAGGTAGAAAACTACATTTGCACACATTACGGTTATGCTTACAACTTGTTGTGTACCTCGGATATACCAAAATAATAACCTCTATGAAGTATTTTGGTCGAATGTAGTCCAGAATATTTCATTCCAATAAAAATCTATTCGATCATAATTCATCTTGACACCAACGGTATCGCGATACTCCTAGCGTATTACCACACACACACAAAACATTGGAAGACGACATAGAGTGCGCACTTCAATACACTGCCACACCATGTGGAATACACACTGAGAGATTAAACTCTTGCGTTATTGGTCAACGAGGCGCCAACGGCTGTTTTGGATTTTGACCTCACGGTCCATTGATTCGAGGCCCGAATAAAAGAATTATAATTGGAATGATTATAAATGCGCTTATCATGACAAATCCTTGTGCTTGATTAATTGGTGATAAGTTCTAACATTTAGTACTCTCCAACATAAGACAACAATCTTGGAAAGTCAACTTCTAGGCTGAAAAAAAAAAGTATTCTACATGTAAGGCTGCCAAAAGGTATAATGTTGGTTTTGTTTCGGTAGTTTGCACCCTTTACCTTTTCGATGAGAATGTATATCCAAAGGGTACAATATTGCCCATATTTTTATTTTTACTTTTTTTCCACAGATTGCACCTTTCGCGAAGGTTTGCACCCTTTGAACAATATTCTTTCTTAGTGTGTAGTAAGATGACAGAAATAACAAAAATTAGTAAATGGCGAATGTTGAATCTACCGTTATGTTTTACTTTACAGTCTAATTAGGACATGGAATTCGATAAAATGGACGAATCCAGGCCATACTTTACACGGGAATTACTCATAATTACTATTTGGCATTGTGTTTTTATGCAATGATTCAATTCTGTATTTTATGAAATTTATTTCTAAATAAGTAATCGAGAATTTTCGACTGACAAAGAAACGTTACCTCGAANAATAAAAGGTCACCTGATCTTTAGAAGATATTCCAGACAAAGAACAAATAAGACAAACTCTTGGGATTTTTTGTTTTGTTTACGTGGTCATCACTTGACTGAGTGCGGAAATTACCATTAATTGTTCATGGTGGAATTCATTCCAACCACCACCGAATGGGGAGATAAAATCACACAAAACAAACCTGAAGGTCCATGAATAACCTAGAGAAGCAATTTGCGGACTGACTATAATTATACGCTGATGTTTTATGAATTGATTGAGTGGTTGATGGAAAGATTGAAATGGTGCTGACCTCTACATACCAAGAAATAAAGGTACGACATTGCACCTTTTAAGGGTGCAAAAAATGCAAGACTAGACTGGGAGTACAATTGTGAACACGATATAAAGTATTTAATTATTATAAAGTATATAAAGTATAAGATGGGTTATCAGGTACGCCGTATATTGAACTGTACGGACATTGCATTGGCGTTCGAGTTAGTTTATGGAAATAGATTATATCGTGTGTTGGTGCAATTTTTTGTCAAAATCGAACCACAAAAGATATGATTTTGCACTCTGTCGATTGATCAGAGGATTCGAACCCGCGCCTTTAAGGGTGTGGGGTCGTCGATACGATCAAACCATGCATAAACTATTGAGACTTTAAAATATATCAAACAAAGACTCCATAACATCACATAACGTCCGTTTCAAGCTGTCAAAAGGTACTATTTTGAATCTTTATTTCGGTAGTTTGCACCCTTTACCTTTTTGCTAAGCATGTAATCAAAAGGGTGCATTATGTATATTTTGTTTTACTTTTTCCACAGATTGCACCTTTCAAAATAGTTTGCACCTTTTGAACAATATTCTTTCTTAGTGTGTAGTAAGATGACATAAATGATGAAAATTAGAAAATGGCGAATGTTGAATCTACCGTTATGTTTTACTTTACAGTCTAATTAGGACATGAAATTCGATAAAATGGACGAATCCAGGCCATACTTTACACGGGAATTACTCATAATTACTATTTGGCATTGTGTTTTTATGCAATGATTCAATTCTGTATTTTATGAAATTTATTTCTAAATAAGTAATCGAGAATTTTCGACTGACAAAGAAACGTTACCTCGAAATGAACTCAATTAACCTTTACATTTCAGAATGATTTATCGGGTGAAAATGATATTTGAGATTAATTGGTTTCAGGAAATCATTGGATATTTAATACGTTTTTTTGATCAGGTACTGTAATTAAGATATTGTTGTCCTTGCTGGCTATGCAAATAAACCAATATCAATAATATTTTTTGTTTAGTAGTTTTGTTTTTCTTTGCTTGTTTATTTGGTTGCTTTTTATTGTTTGTTAAAGATATCTAGGCTATCGATGCTAACTTTTATCTGGCGTATTCGTCATTATTAGTGACATTAATTTTTGCTGAATATTTATACATTATTATAATAATAATAAAAACACGTGATTCATAAGACGCTAAATCAACTAAGATTTAGTGCTAAAGGCGCACACTATAAGAAAATGCAATAGCAATAGATAATACTATAATAAGAGCTTTATTCACATTTTGCAAAAGTTATATGCATTATTGTGCTCGATGATAATATATACAATATTATTACCATTTTTGTAGCGCATTCGTTTACATCGGGGTTCATTGTAACGTAATGTGAATGAATTTCTTTCTGAATGGGATGTGATTCAAACCACGACCCCTATTTGAAATGCGTAAGTCAAGGAGGCGGTAGTAAATGGTCAGAACCATTATACCACGACGCTCCCATATTTAAAAAAGGGTGAAATTTGCATCTTATGGGTACGTCGTTGCATTATGCCTCGGGCAATGCTGACTGCAGACCGAATATTGAAATAGGTTTCTAGCCACAATATGTTTCGTCCTTGCCATTCAATCTCATGCTCGCTTTCAAATCACCCTTTCAAAGATTTGGGTCAACCATTCCCATCATTTGAATATGGCAGCTTATTAAAACCTTAAGGACTTGCCTCGAGTTACACAATGGGTGACTTCAAGTACGGTGTTCGATGTTGGTGTTGGTGTTGAGAGAGCAAAACGGTCCGTAAACCGAGGTCAAACACCGTTGGTCAGTTTACAGAAGTGATACAGAAACGAC
>BQKZ01001119.1:78795-90536 GCA_036244855.1 Temnopleurus reevesii
AAATTAAAATGCAAAATCTGCTAATTTGATATACAAGAAATGAATTCGAACGATAAAGTCATGCTGCCGAGAGACGGAGAACGGATTTGTGCTTAATAGAACGACCGCTTCACAAAAAAAGGCAAATTATCATCAATTAGAATGAAACTACCACGCATTAAAATGAAAACATCATGTATTCATAAGCAAGAAAAAGGAATTTAAACCAGGGATATCTCCGAGTTCACGGAATATGACGAATTTTAAATAAAAGAAAATCAAATCCAATGCTATTATTACGATTTTGGCCGGGAAATCCTTGTTTGTAGCGCATTCGTTTACATCGGGGTTCAATGTAGCGTAATATGAATAAATTTCTTTCTGAATGAAATGCGATTCAAACCGCAACCCCTATTTGAAATGCGTAAATCAAAGGAGGCGGTAGTAAATGGTCAGAACCACTATACCACGACGCTTCCATAATTGAAAAGGGTCAAATTTGCATCCCATACATATAGGTACGTCGTTGCAATATGCCTCTGGCAATGCTGACTGCAGACCGAATATTGAAATACGTTTCTAGCCACAATATGTTTCGTCCTTGCCATTCAATCTCATGCTCGCTTTCCAATCACCCTTTCAAAGATTTGGGTCAACCATTCCCATCATTTGAATATGGCAGCTTATCATAACCTTAAGGATTTGCCTCGAGTTACACAATCTATCCTCCCACCATTCCCTTAGGAGTTAATTTTCATCTACTGACCAATTATTTCTGTCTTATTCAGTCAACACATTAAGGGTAACGATTTGACACATCTGAGTAACACGAATCTGCCAGTCTTTGTGAAAGTCCTTCATAATGTCCCTCGATACCCCGCATCTTCCATTAAAGCTACCCAGGTACATTGAGACACTCGAGACGCAAGTGGTAATGTTAGGACGGTCACGTGTCACATGTGCATTCCTGGAAACAGTACAGTACTTGTGGAAGTTCATGGCGTTGCAGTCCGCCGGACGTGTAACCACGTGACTTGTATCGTTCAGGCGTCACTGCTAGGGCCACATTTGATATTGTACATGCAGTACTTTTGACATAATGTTTATGATAACCTTATTCATTTAAATGAGTTTAATGCTGGGAAAATAAAATCTATCTAATTCTAATGGATGTCAACAATTTCATTTGTCGATAATAAAATGATTATTTTAAATGCTTTCGTTCTTCTTCTGTTGATCCTCTTTCTTTTCATATTATTTCCTTCTTACATCCTCTGCTACTACTGCCACTGGTACTACTACACCACTATTACTACTATTACTACTACTACTACTACTACTACTACTACTTCTACTTCTTCTTCTTCTATTAATCCCAATTTTCGCGATAAATCTGAAACGCGAGAAGCTCGCGCCATAATTTTTTCTGACTTTTATCTTTCAAGTCTCGCGCGGTACCGACGCTACGCCCATTTGAAAAATATTCGTCTAGCCAAATATGAGTCCAAAACGTGATTTTATGTACAAAGTGTGTTTTTAGTCAATATTCATTAATCCTTGTCTATTTTGCATATTAATGCATGACCTGAATTTAAAATTCATTTTCTATGCCTCTAATAAGGTCACCAACAATTCCCATCGAAAAAACAATAGAAATAATAAAGTCGAAAAAACATAGAAATACATAATAAATTCAAAAAACAATAAAATACATAAGAAATAGATTTCGATTGCATTTTCTTTCCATGACAATATGTCTGAAACATTACTATGAGTATCTAGACCAAAATCAGCACATTTGGAGCTTCAGCAGGGGATTTATTGCTGTTTGTTAGAATTCATGCATAATTATGCATAATTAAAGCCTAATTAGCATAATAAGTAGATTTTTGAAAAATTTGACTACGCAATCTAAGAGTTAACATNCACATTAAGGGTAACGATTTGACACATCTGAGTAACACGAATCTGCCAGTTGTTATGAAAGTCCTTCGAATTGTCCCTCGATACCACGCATCTTCCATTAAAGCTACCCAGGTAGTGTGTCATTTTGATCTACATTGAGACACTCGAGACGCAAGTGGTAATGTTAGGACGGTCACGTGTCACATGTGCATTCCTGGAAACAGTACAGTACTTGTTGAAGTTCATGGCGCCGGACGTGGAACCACGTGTTTTTATCGTTCAGGCGCCACGGATAGCGTCGCCCATGCGTTGCATATCTAGGACCGCATTCAGTGTTGTACATGCAGAAGTTTTGACATAATATTTACAATATTATTCATTCAAAAGAGTTTTATGTAAATGCCTGGATAACACAATATATCCAACTCTAATAGGTGTCAAACGTTTTACTTGTCGATAGTATAATGATTATTGTAAATGTCCCCATTTTCCTTTTTTGATCCTCTTTCTTTTCTTCTTCTTCTTCTTCTTCTTCTTCTTCTTCTTCTTCTTCTTCTTCTTTTTCTTCTTCTTCTTCTTCTTCTTCTTCTTCTTCTTCTTCTTCTTCTTCTTCTTCTTCTTCTTTTTCTTCTTCTTCTCCTTCTTCTATATCCTCTTCTTCTTCTCAACAATGTAATTTTTGTTTCAGACGAAAATGGTATCAGAACATGATTGATCTAATAAGTTACATTATAATTGAACTGTACTTCTTCTTCTCTTTCTCCATCTTCTTCCTCTTATTTTTTCCTTTTTTTTTTAGGTAAGCAGAGTCGGTCAGTATCACTTTCCTGATTCTTTGGAAATTCTTGGGGCACTTTTGATTGCCACTTCTTGATATTCGATGCTCGGCTGGTCAGCGCACCTAAATCATTAATGATGTGGCATGAATCATTCTGATACTGGCTTTATTTCGTGACTTAAGCTCATGGCGATGTGCCGTTCTCTTAAACAGAATACGGAACTTAAGCAAGAGGACGGAAGGGCTGATCAGGACGTTATTTCTCAAGCGCGGGAAAATCTAGCGGGCCGCTAAGGTTGAGAACGTTATTTCAGGACGTTCCTCGCCAGGAATAAGGTTGTCATCAAGACGCTAGGCTGATGACGTATTTTACGTCATCACACTAGTGCCCTACTCGTTATCATCATTATACCTTCCTCTTCTAAATTTGGCAATACTTAATGTATTTACCAACACAACGCTACTTCTGAAACGGACCTTAGAGCTAACATTCTGATCAGCCCTTCCGTCCTCTTGCTTAAGTTCCGTAATGTCCATGTTGTCAGCGGTTGTATGAGTCTAACAATTCTCCAAATCAAGATTTTGTGTTGTTTGATAATAAATGATGGTCCGACAATAATATATTTTTTTACATTTTTTTTCTGAATTTGCTACGTGTTTTCTGATTTATTTGTCTTTATAAAGCGTAAATTTCCATCGCCAACAAATAATTTAAGGCTTGATCACACCTTTGCGTTTATAAGGAATATCAACCCAGTGGACGAAGAAATGCAGATGAAAGATGCTTAGATTATGTTTAAGTGTGACATTATTAAGCGCCAGCCAACCACCTCCAACGTCGATCAGACTTCTTCACTCAGTATTTCTGCGTTCACAGAGCGTCTTCCAATTTTATGAACGCTGGGCGAACGTCTGTAAACGCAAAGATGTACTTCAGCCGTAAAATCCACATCGACCGTTCACAGTGACTAGCTGTACAAGCGATGTATGCACATCAGTAGCCGAGGGGCTGTCGTTTCGGATTTGAAAGAGAATATCCTGCGCTGGTTTTTGCGGTATAAGCTGTCAGATGCTCTTTAGTGCGCCCTTTCCTTTGCACTCTCCTTCATATCCTCCACTGGTTCGAATGGTGTCTTCGAATTACTGGTGGATAAACAAACTAGCAAACGCCAAAGTAGATTCATTTGTGGTCAATCCATGTAATTACGGTCATGACACAGTCCGCTTTCGAGATTGACGGTGGTCTTATTCGCGATTGTTGCGGCAGAGCACGGCTAGTGCATCTACCCCAAGCATTATTGTGTGGCCCAGTTAGTTGATATGTAATAAGCCCCAACCCATTTTACCTTGGTGCATGGCTTTGGAAGATCCCGAAAGGTGTGTCGCTAGATCTTTGTCTCATTAAAGGTTTGACGTATATCAGTGGACATTTTTGATCCCTCACATCTATCAATCTAATTGGATACTAAATCGTCATTTCCACCGAGTAGTTTCAGAGTAGTTATTTGCCTCGACGAAACGCATTATATCTTTTTTTAGTCCGATCGTGAAATCACTGATAGATTATAATGAAGGAAGGGCACTGCGACTCGTCAGTGTACTATCCAGAGCAGGCGTGTATCTAGGAAGGTTTGGCGTTGCCCTGTAAAATTTTAAAAAAAATCTAAAAAGGGCAAAAGTAACCGTTTGCTACATTTTTACCTCTGGAATGAAAGGAACGAGTTTGTACTGCTGGGCTTATATCTTTATCTTAGAGTTTTGGTTTGTCAAAAGAACAAATTTGATTTTTATTAATTACCTTACGTATTAATAATTTTTTTAGAGAGTACGTGTGGCTCCTGCTGGGCTGGTACATGCAAGACTGGTAGCTGGTAGAAGATGAAACGACAAACTGTAGGCATGAATGACTTACTGAAGCCGTCAAGTTTTATTTCACTTAAAGAGCTACTTAACATTTCATCATTCTATACAATTGGCTGTACATGTCAATGACGTTCAAATGAATAAATTCCAAATTCCAATTCACAGGCGTACAAGCGTGGTCTGTATCGAGCCAAATACGTATGGCTCCTGCTGGCTGGTATATGCGAGATTGGTGGTTGGTTGAAGATGACTGAATATAATGCACCCCAGAATAGCTTGCCGAGGCAGTCATGGAGTATTTCCCTTAATTTACTAATTAATATTTCACGTTTTTACACCCCACAAGCCTACAAACGTGGTCTGTATGGTGCCAAATACGTATGACTTCTGCTGGGCCGGTACGAGATTGGTGGTTAGTGGATTATGATCATGATGATCAGATAGACCGTACAGCTGAACAGCTTGCTGAAGCCATGGAATGGTACTTCAATGATTTAAAATTTAATATTTCACATTTTGGTGGAACGTTTCAGAGCTGAATGACAAGCGCCATTAAAATTAATCTCGTCATCATCATCAAATTCTCCTTTCTCTTCTCTACAGGCATACAAACGTGGTATGTATGGTGCCAAATATGTATGGCTTCTACTTGGCTGGTATATGCGAGATTGGTGGCTTGTGGAAGATGACCGGATAGATTGTACCCCTGAGGAGCTTGCCGAGGCTGTAGAAGGGTACTTCGCTGTGGACAGCATGGATGTGAACATCGATGACCGTATATCAGTGTCGGGTCTGGTGAGTGGTAGCCTGCCAGCACAGAACCTAGGCTTCTGGTGTGTGCATGCGCAGGGTATGTATTGTGTGACTACACCAAACACAACATTGTTCTTTCCTACAGCCTTTGCTATTAAGGCAAAAGCAATGCATTGTGTCATGTAGTGAAAGATTGCATACTCTGTATCATGCTAACATTGAAAGCCTATAGGGTCTGTACTTGCAGACTAGCTGAGTGGTGTGCCAATCTCTTTTGTCTTATATAGACTGTCCAATTCTAATGCCTACCTATCTACCAGTACAACGTTATAATTCTTTAACACGATATAAACTATTTCCGTAAAAAAAGTGGGTCATAGAATTTGGAATTCGCTCCCTCCTTTAATAAAAAATCAAGATCATTAAATATTTTCAAAACAAAACTAAAATGTCATATTCTTTCAAATTACCAGTAGGCATCATATCAATCTGTTTGTTTTTTTTTTCTTCTTAAATGTAATCTAGCGCTGTTTTTCTTATATGTATTGCTTATGTTGGTAATGCCATTGTTTCTGTTATGGTTATTGTTATTGTTGATTACGTAATTTTCTTGTGTTGTAAATATTATTGTTTCTTTGGTACATTATTTTAAGATTTTTACAATACGGTCGGCCGTTTATAAGGACTATTTCCTTTTTGGATGTTTTACCTACCATGCAATTTTATCTTTACATTGTACCGTTGTATTGTTTATGTCATATTTTTCTGCTTTGTTGTGTTTTTATTGCTTTGGTGAAATAAAGTTGAATTGATGATCCATACGCCGTGCATTCCACTGTGCAGACACAACAATTACAAGCCGGTTCCGATTTGAAAACATTACAAAATACATTGAATTGGCGTTCGACTTAATTTCACTGAAATGTTTTATTTTTGTTGTTGCTGCTCGTGAAGGAAGGACCATGGAACTCGGTGATAAGAAGAACCTTTTGCATGTCTTTTGTTGATTTGTGTGAGTCATTGTCAAGATCAATGGAATGAAATTGACAAAAAAATAGTAAACGAAATTCACATTCGAACTCAAAATAAAATACTTCTTCGAAAAGTAGGCAATTGCTGAAAAATCTTAACCTTCTAAATTCTGATATGAATGAATGTAGCAAGAGATCAATTCGTCCGTGTTTTCACGAAGTGACGGGAGCCAAAGGGTATTGTTAAACGGAGACAAATAAATCCCGACATAGCGCCAACTCAACGGGCATCCTATCTAACAACGTGTTATTTCTATACAAGGACACGTTTCAATGGATTTGTAACTAATTTCTTGTAAGAATATCCTCTGGCTCCCGTCACTTCGTGAAAACACGGCCAATGATTCATCAATGAATCAAAACGTAAATACGTATATTCTTCATTTTAGACATCAACAGAATTCCGAGATGAGATGAAACAGCGTGGCATCGAACATCTTTCCACGCACGCCGCTCAGACTTACGATGCCGTCTGGACAATCACGTTAGCCCTCAAGGAAGCCATGAGGAAACCGGAACCGACATTGAACAATGTATCAATTCCCACGATGTCGACGACGACCACGATGAACGATGTCGATTCGATGGAGTTCTCTTATACAGATGAGGGAATGAAGGACGCGATCATTGATATCATGTCCGACGTCAGATTTACCGGGGTTTCGGTGAGTGTGAACTTTCTAGAACTTATGTCAATCATTTAGGGCTTGGTTTGGTTTTATTCTCCGTAAAGTAAAAAGCAACTCAAAATTGAAAAAAAATATATAGATAAATACATACAAAACTGAAACAAATACAAAGGTAAATAGTTAAAATGATAAAATTACGGTTGGAGCACTCCATTCAGAGTCATTTACGTAATCGCTCTGCTCTTCCTGGAGGTCCAAAAGAAAACATAAATTATACATAAACAAGAGAAAAAAGCTCATTTTATAATCGTTCGAGAATTATAACCTGCAGATCTTGAAAAAGATTTGTAAACATACATGCTGGGTGGTGAATTAAAAACCACCATTTTAACATGAGTCAAATCGATATAAAGTTCCACTGCAAAGCTAAATTTATGATTCTCATGTTCTTCCTAATTATTCATATATAGGGTCCTGTATCGTTCATTGGACCAGACCGATTCGGTATTACCACTTTTCGTCAAAATCAAGGTAAGCTACTTTTATTCATATTTTCGTATCCTATTGTTTTTCCCACAATGGTCATATATTACATTCCTCTAACAATTATCTAAGTAATTACATGTTAGCAAAATCTTTATTACTACATTGTAGTTAATCGTGTACAATTGCTGCCTTTAATTCATCTACAGAAAAGCACATGCGTCTTTGATACTTAAATTTTCTTTTATCTACGACATTTTACCTTGTTAAAGATACTTATCAAAGGAAAATGAATACAAATTACTAGTTAAAAATGAGTTGTAAATGTCCAGATTAGATTCTNATGAGTGGTTAATTAGAAACCACCATTTTAATCTGAGTCAAATTGATATAAAGTTCCAACACAAAGCTAAATGTATGATAATCATGTTCTTCCGAATTATTCATACACAGGGTCCTGTATCGTTTATTGGACCAGACCGATTCGGTATTACCACTTTTCGTCAAAATCAAGGTAAGCTACTTTTATGCATATATTGTTATCCTATTGTTTCCCCACTTTTGCCATATGTCACTTTCATCTAACAATTAGCTTAGTGATTACATGTTAGAAAAATATTTGTTATTACATTGTAGTGAATCGTGTATAATTGCCTTTAATGTTTAAATACTTTGATGCTATGACATTTTACCTTGTTAAAGATACTTATCAAAGGAAAATGAATACAAATTACTTGTTAAAAATGAGTTGTAAATCTCGAGATTATATTCTCTACTATTCATGACATAAGTGTAAACACAAGATGTTCTCTGTGTCTATTTTCCATGCTTGGTCTCCTAAATAACCTTCAATTTGCTCGAAATTTGGCAAACACATTGTTTGGGATCAAATGAAGGTCACCTTGCGGCCGGATTTTTTGAATCACTCAAGCATAGCATCCTAGACGCCATTTTGTGTTAAATATCCTATTTTGTTTAATTCTTTCGATTGGAGTAAAATAGAATTACGAAAATGGTATTGATATATTCCCGGTGAATTATACATTACCTTGATTGTGTCCAATGTTCATCAAATCAATTTCAATTAACCTTAATAAACAGTATCATTACATTTCCAATGGAACACATTCAGACGGCATTTGTTGCATTTCGTTTTCGTTGCAGTTCTAGTTTCTTTCTGTTAATCATCATTGTTTTACTTTTTAATTTGATATAATCTATTAACTAAGTTTGTAGAAAATGTTAAGTTATGTCATTTGTAAATTGCAAATTGTTACAATTGTACAGCGCATAGAGAATTCATATGTTTTATTATGCGCTTTATAAAAATTGAATTATTATTATTATTATTTTCAGGAGGTGAATTGCAACGAGTCGCATTATATTTCCCCGAGAGTGGACTACTTGATTTTAATATGACAGGGACTGTGCCGATTCTCTGGGCAGGTGAGAATTATCATTTTTATTATCCGATTTTGATGTTGTTTAAATCGATTCTTTGTGTGTTTTTTTTTTGTTCGATTTATGTTAATATATAATGTTTGTACATGTATATGTACATGTATCTGTATGGGTAGAGGGCTCCGTGGGAGACCATCCTCTACCCTTTATTCTCTTTTAACTTGTTGTAGATAAAACATGAAGAAATAAATAATGAATAAATTTAAATTCATATTTCTAATCTTTTGACTCACGATTTATTCATTTTGGAACTACGCAAAGTCAACTTCCTCCTACGTAAAAAAAAAGTCAATTTTCACCATCAGTGGCTGAAATAAAGTTTTCAGCAAACGTAGTTTTCGAGTTGTAAGGTATCGTTTAAGGACAATATTCCGCAACCTTGGACCGTTGTATAACAAAATAATGTCTACTATTATTAGTGAATCGTATTTCGTCTGGCTCGAGTGAAGTAAATGAAAAAATGAGAGGAACTCGCATACAGCATGTAATGTACAACAACATTGGTGTTGGTGTTTGGTGTTGTTGTTGTTGTTGTTGTTGTTGTTGTTGTTGTTGTTGTAGTTTGTTGTTTGTAATTGTTTTGTTGTCTTTGTTGATGGTATTGCCTGTAGTGTCCCCAAACAAATATGATCCTGGATTAAAGCTCATAACAAAGGAAATCTCAATAACCACACCCCAATTCTCCAACATGCCAGGAAATAATACCGGAAGGCATCAAATTCGTTACGGCCGACTCACACCTTTGCGTTGTTAGCATGCGTCGGCCTAGTGTTTTTAGAAATTAAAAACACTCCCTTGACGCACAAAGACGCATGTCATACGGTGGACTAGCGTTCGTTGAGCGCAAGACGAACGTCAGTCCACGGCGTCTGATCTGTGTATGCTGTCCTCCACGGGGGAGTGTTTTTAATTTCCCAAAACGTTAGGCCGACGCAGGCTAAAAACGCAAAGGTGTGAGTCGGCCTTTGGACTGGTGTTTTTTAGACCTCTGTTGAACTCTGACGAGACAAATCTACGTCCAATAATTCAAGATGCCTTCTGTCTTTGAAAGTGAAAGAGCAAAGAGACAATTCGAGAAATAGAAGTCGATACATTCGACAAACACCAGAACATTTGACGTAATAAACAGCGACAGAAGTAGAACGGGCTTAACATTAGAGCCTCAAATCGCGTCTGGACCAAATCCGGATTGCCACGTTGAACTTATTTCATGTATTGGTGGTCACTGACCCATTTGATGAAAGGAAAACCTTTGGGAAATTATTCATAGGAAATAGTGCAAGAAAATAACATATTTATACGTCCTCGGTGTAATCGAGTGAATAGCACATTCATTTCATATTAAGGTACACCAACTATTTGCCAAATTAAAGAAATAGTCGATACAGTTTTTTTTAAGCAAGACTTTGATGGACTTTCGTCAACATTTTTCTTGTGCCGAGTTAAATGGAGAACAATCTAAGTTTGCGTAGCAGATATTTGTAATTTTTCATTAAAAGTGAAGGGGTTTTAAGCTTTACTTCTTGTTAGACAAGACTTAAACATTTCTCACTCCGAGATGAAAATCTGTAAACCCTAATTTAAACCCCAATCCACTATTTTGAGCATGAGACTCGAACTAAACAATAGACACACACAAAACTTTAGATTCCATCTCTCCTCAGCGATGTATCCATGTGTCCCGAACTCTACAACGACAATCACTTGCTTTTCTATATTTCTGAGAGATTGTCAAACACAATGTATATGAAAAAAATGTAATCAGAACAAAATGTTGGCTGTATATGTCGATGACTTTCAAATGAATAAATTCCAAATTCCAAATTCTAAACTATGCCTTATACCTCAAACATTTCAAGCAAATTATCCACAAAATACTGTATCCGACCAAAATTAGAAGCACTTTAAACAAAAAATATTTCCTGATTGTTCCTTCTGAAATTACCCGCCCATAATAGCCCTTTTGTCTATATCACGAAGTAAACTATTCTTCTCTATTGACTCCCGGAGGCAATGAGAAATGTCCTCGAATTTCCATTTGCGGCAAAGCAGGAATGTTTTAGCTTGCTCCAAATATGTTGTCAGGTATTTTCACTTCATCAAAGACAGAGTCATTCACCCCATGTATACTATTCTATTGGTATTGTTGTTGTTGTTGTTGTTGGTCGCGACTGACATTGTCTCTGCTATAATGGCTATTGTTAACCATAGCTCTTTTGTTGCTGTAGTTGAATGATGCAAGCAAAAAGAAAATATGTATATCTTTCTATTTTTTTTATAATTTTTTTTCACATTTCATATCAAATACGCAATTTATGGGTGCTTCAGAGGGGGGGGGGGTCATAATATGTGATCAATTACTATCAAAATGTTTAACTTGCTTAGCACATACCATTGCATAGATTAAAGAACATATAACTTGTGTCAACCAAAATGGTTGTATCAACTTCTGATACACCTTTTTCATTAAGAATTAATGTAGTAAGTATGCCATATATTGTAGTTTGCCCCCCCCCCTCCTCATCCCCTTTTTCTCTTTATTTTTTTTTCTCTCTCTCCATTTCTCTTTCATTCTCCTTTTTTTTATCTTCCACTTTTGTTTCTCGTTTCCAGATCGACCAATATCAACGTCATTCTTTTATTTCCAGCATTGTATAACATGTTCATATACGTTCTCCTCTACCTCTCTCTCTCTCTCTCCATCTCTCCATATCTCTATTTTCATCTATCTGTATATCTTTCTTCAAGTCATCTGCAACTATCCAATATCCTTTCATAATCGTCCAGCTCAATGTTACATAATCTATTTCCAGTATTGTATGATACGTTCATATCTACCCCTCTCCATCTCTCCACCTC
>BQKZ01001119.1:90606-117469 GCA_036244855.1 Temnopleurus reevesii
CTCTCTCTCTCTCTCTCTCTCTTACTCTTCTCTAGCAGTATCATATGTTTATTTCCTGTATTATATGATACGTTTATATCGACTGCCGATTCGCTCCTGTAACAGGGATAAGTTACCAATGATATTGTTGTGCTCGAATGCAACTATATACGCATGCAGTTGCATGAAACATTGTTACAATAATTGGAACTTCCCAGAGTTTTCATAAACGCGGTCTGTGTTTTCGAAAAAATTCTGGCAACGCTGCTGTGATCAGATTAACAACTACATATGGCAAATAATTATTCCCCCCCCCCCCTCTCTCTCTCTCTCTCTCCCTCTCCCCCACTCCCTATTTTTCTCTCTGCGCTTAAAAGCTCATCAGGTCTATTATCCCTTTTGTTTTCTTTATGTGAATCTTTATGTGTATTTTGTTTCCTAGATATTTCATAATCGTGGTTTTCGTGGTTTTCCAAATTTAGCTCGATTTTGCAAAACGCATCTTTTTTCAGGATTAAAGATGAAATCACAAACCACGATGAAAATAATCGCTTAAGGAATGGAGTAACAAAGTATGTAATAACATACTTCTAACCAAAAAGTCATACCATCCTGTGCAAGATCAGAAGCGTCCATCTGCTTTAATAAACGTAACGAAATATACAGACATCTCGACGGATATATTGCTTTGATAAAAGCAAGGAGATATATATTCTGCTGTAGGTATTGAATTTATGCAATTACATGAGTACACAGTTCCAATGTAATCTACTTCGATAAAGACCTACATTGACTAGTGAAGACTGACATTGATTTCGATTACCTCGCATTTATGGTTTAGTAACTGCGCCCCGAAAAGAAATGAAAAGAGACATTTTGAAAATGGAGACAAGCGAGGGGCTCTTGAGTTGGATAATGGAATGACGAAATCGATTAGGGTTAACGCAATGACACAAAATGTCCTCATTAGATAAAATTGATGTTGGCTTTGTATAGTTTTAATGATTGAGGGTAGTCTTTGGTATTCTGACAACTTAATCCAGTGGTGAATTTTGTTCCAGTCCTTCCCAACTCGTAAAGCCTAACACCCCCCCCCCCCTCCCCTCAAGCCTTCAGGAAAATGCTGCACTCGAAGTTTAATGGCTGAATCAAACCTTTGCGTTTTTAGCCAGCCCTTTTGAAAATTAAAAACGCTCCCTGAATGCACAAAGACACAGGTTATACAATGGACTGACGCAGGGCATACGCTTCTTGAGCGCAAGCCGAACGTCAGTCTACCGTCTTATCAGCGTATACAGTGCGCTCAGGAAGCGTTTTCAATTTTCAAAAACACTGGGTCGACGTAGGCTAAGAACGCAAAGGTGTGATTCGGCCTTCATATTGTGGACAGATCGTAATCACCAACGTATCAATGGTAGGATTGCAATCTGCATCCTTCGTCAATTTGGCGATCCTCTCTGTAATAAAAGATATCATTCCCCGGAAACAATACCGTCTGATATTGCTCATTAGATAGGTAAGACCACCGTCTTCTCCACTGACATTTGCTCATAGACGTAATTCCAACCTCCTTTTTGTGTTCTCGTCTTCTTTTGGGTTGTCGTAACTACTCAACTGGCGTATTTCATCGCGACTGGGTAGGAAGAATAAAAGTACGCGTGGCATTTGATTACAGTAATGGGACACGCGGCGAGAGGATATGTTTGAGTTTGATTTTATTTCCACTTTCTTTTGTGTTTCCTCCACTTGAATCCTCCAGGGGATGACTTGCACTTTTTTTGTAGCATCCATGGCAATGTTGCAGTCGGTTGGAGTGGCGGTGTTTCAGGGGGAGAGGTGGTGTGTGTATGAGGGTGATAAATCAGGCCGGGGAAGCCATTTTCTTGAAGTTCACGCTCGAGTGCGATGTGGGTAAAAAAAAATGACATTTTTCAAAGCCGAGGGGAAATCATGATGAAATCGGTTAGTGAAAGCATAGGTCTATGGTCATGATGGTAAAAGGAAATCCAGAATTCCAGACACATCTTTTCAATTTTGGTCAAAATTCATTTGGAAGTAAATGCAAGAGAGAAGTGAGAATGGGAAGAAAAGCATTAGAAGAAGTGTCTTAGTGTGTGCGTGCATGTATGTGTATGGGTGTGATGGGCGTTAAAGGTTTTTGTTTTGTGTGTGTGTGGATGTTCGTGTATATGTATGTGATCATTTGTAGACAGTGTGTATGTGTGTGAATTCGTGGATATGTGCAAATGTGTGTTTGTGAGTACGTGTAGATATGTGTTTGTGAGTGCGTATGATGTGTGTAAGTATGTGTGTGCTTGTTTGTGTGCGTACGTGTGGATAAGTGTGTGTGAGATTTTGTGTGCCCACTGCGCCGTAACATAAAGGTTTGCGATTATTCGCTATTAGATTTGGCGATCAATTGCAAACTTTAGTACATGATTTGCCATAGGCTTGGGATTGATATCAATCGCTATCAAATTAGCGATTAATCGCAAACCTTTATGTTAAAAGGCCCAAGTGGGTATGTGTGTGGGTGTGTGGATGAGTGAATTTGCGTGCAATTGTGAAGTGTTATTCTATAACTCTTCACCCTCCCTACTGATTCACCCTCCTAGTTTCTAATTTTAATCAAGAGTAACAAACATCGGGGTTTAATTCCCTTGTCACTTGTCGGCATGTATCCATTGCAAATAAGTAACATTTAAAACGACAATGCGTGTACTTAAAAGAAGACGGGTCGGGCAAGATTAGACAGATATAATTACGTAGATGGGAATATAAGACGTGACGCAAATAACAAGATTATTTGTTGGATTTGAAGAAATAGCTTGGCCTTCCCCATGAACAATATCCTCTCTTCATAGTCACATCATTATCACATTAAAGCCTTTTTCCCCATACGTATATTTTATCACCCTCTTTGCATTTGATATTACTTTTATAGTCTATAGCCTATTACCCAGCAGGTGTATCTTTTGAAAATGTGAATATCTTTCTTTAGTCTCCAAGATTTTCTTTGAATTCAAAGTTCAATCAATTCAATTCAATTCAATTCAGTGTAACATTTGTTCATGGTAATGGTCCTGATGTTAAATTAATTTATATTATTGAAATGTTGCAAGAACAACAACAATAACAACGAACACAGTCGTGATTATAGTATGACAAAAGAATAATACGACTAAAATCTCAAATTTACACGCTGAACTTCATTGATGAAATGTAAATGAATGAATCTATTTATCTATTCATTTTTTTTAGATTTAAAGTCACATTTGTGTGCATGTACTGGCGCTCTAAAGACAATGTTCATGAATAAGAAAAATAAGAACACCAATATTGCCAGGGTGAACAGAGATACGCACTTTCTAACGTCAGCTCTTGTAACAAATCGCAATTTAGTTCGTCAGTCCTCATCTTAAGGAATTTGTAAAGTCTAGTCGCGAACGATTGGAAATAAACACAAGTCGTTACAATGCTGGTTTAACAGTAGCGGCAGAAATTCTTTGAACTCATGAACTAGAACATGCCTGTGATGCTAAAGCCTCGGTCACATAGGACCCCGGAAGCAACATTATTCACCCCGACTCGTTGTTCTGAGGCAGTTAACTGTGAAGTAACAAAGAGTCGGGGTGAATCGTGTTGCTTCCGGGGTCCTATGTGACCGGGGCTTAAAGAATAGAATGTGCTATTACTCTTCGTTTGCTACACAATTTGATTTAATCACAGCTCTCCGTCTATAGCAAACGTCTGTCCCGCATTCATGAAATTAGACAGACGGCTCGTGTGCGCAAAAATACGGAAAAATAGATACCCGCCGACTTACAAGGCGTTGGGATGGCGCTCGATGTATACGCCCACATTGACGTCAGCTAAGCATTCTTCCTTCAAATTTTTGCCTTTGCGGAGCGTCAAATATCATAAATTGTGGGGACAAATTTCGCACCTGGTCACAAACTTTACGTCATGAGCAGTAAACTTTCATAACCTACTTTTCTCAAATCGCAGATTTCATCACCTTTTCGATCGAATATTGATGACTCTTTTCAGACTGAAGTCTAAGTTCAAACTTTTTATTATCACATTTAATCACTGAAGACAATTTTATTCACAAAGTGATCATTCAACAAAATGTTCAGACTTTTCCATTGACTTTTAGTGGCATCCCTGTGTCCCAAACTTCACAACGCACATGGCCTCTCGTTGCGGCACTTGCGTGAACTTTAGAGCCTGACGAAATATGAGTATACTTTAGAGCCTCCATAGTAAGGCATATCTCATGTGCAAAACCCCGAGTGACACGAATTGAGTGAATCGGTCTCATTCATGAGGCGACCGTATCAAATAGAGACAAATCCGGTCCGAACTCATCGCGAGAACATCTGACGAAGTATGAGTATACTTTAGAACCTCCATAATATGGCATCCCATGTGCAAAAAAAAACGAGCAAAAGGAATTAAGCGAATCGGTCTCATTCATGAGGCGGCCGTATGAAATGGAGACAAATCCAGTCCGAAGTCATCGCGAGGACATCTGACGAAGCCGCGCTATCACTACAATTGATAGAAATTTATTAGGGAGAGAATGTGAAGTAAAACATTCATCCATCATTCATTTGGAATGGATGAAACAGTTCTTGTTATGAGATGGAAGTAGGGCGATGGTATAGGATGGGTAGAAATGAATGTGAATGGGTATTCCCCCTTTATAATTATGGTAGAAACTTTGCGTTTTAGGGGTGCATTTATGAATTCACAGCGCTAGAAAATGAAATATTCACATGATTCAATTAAACAAAATGCTGATGGAGCTAAAAATTGGTAGCTCGGACTGTCATTTCCCACTATCATTGTGAACTTAGGCCATGTATCACAGAAATGTTGGACATTATCATTCCACACATGTATACCCATGCACACGCGCCCAGTAACATAACAAACCGAGCGCTCCTTCTGACAAGGGAAATTCCTCATTACTAAATCTGCGCCCAAATGAGCCAAAAAGCAGGGAAAAAAAACAACAAATGCAATCATGACAATCTTGGGCCCCGTATATGAATTTACACCCCGTCAGTCCTTCCATTATACTCGGATGCTCCGGGTCCTCTTGACGACCCCCACGCCCGACTCCTCTTCCCTTTATCATAATCACTATACCCTCCTGTACGCTACGCGCCACGATTGCGTCTAAAATTCACTATAAGCAAACACAAACATTTTGATCCCTATTTTAACGGAGTTGCAAAGCTCAGTACATACCATAAAAATATCACATATCTATTTCATTGAGCACATCAAAAATCGTGGAGCGAGATCGGGGGTTGACCCCTTTCCATATCCTGATTTTAAAATGAAATGAATAAACCTTTGTGACAAAATACTGGATTCTTAAAGAGACAATTCACATCTAAATGTACTTCTTGATAGGGGTCAGGCGATGAATTACGGTATGCTTTTAGTCTTGACACTAACATTGACCAAGTGCAATTCGAGGTCAATTTCTCCAAAAATGGGATTATAGGGCTTTGATGATGTATTTCTGAACAGAAGTCCATTTATATGAAATGGATGTGGAAAATTGGAATAGAGTAGGATACACTTATAGATTGAATGTGTAATAAAGTGCAGCGGTCAAATTCCACTAATTTCTAGTTTGAAATTGAAAACGGTTTGTGCAAGTTGTTTGGCGCCAAACCATAATGGGATACATTTCCAGAGATCTGTATGATGAAAATGCAATGCTTTTGCTTGATGTTATGCAGTACTTATATTTGCTTTTTAATTTTTGTTTTTATCTTTTTTAAATAGTGAATATTTGTACAAGAATGTTTCTTAAAGATTTGGAAAGAAAGAAAGAATATACGTGAAAGGGTCGCAATGAGGTTGAGGACATCGGTGGGAAGTGAAGACACATTTTCCCCCCTTTCTCTCTTTTTTGCTTGTCAGCTCGGCGGCGGGATGCAATATAATTGTGGTTTTAGTGCATGGCTACGCGTCTGTGTTCTGCAATTATTATTTCGTGGGGGAAAGCTGTGATAATTATGTGTTTTTTGTCGTTTTCTCTCATGATTGTAAAATTGTTAAGGCATTTCCTTTTGTGAATTAGAAGTACCTAAAGCGGCAACATTATAACCTTTTGGCATCACCGTAGAAAATGTTGAGGCTCTTCAGGATGTAAAGAATTCTTTTGGGGATTCTCTTTATCGGGAATTCCAAATAACGGCACAATTTGCATAATTCCAATCGTGTAAATCACACGCCATTGTAAATTTAGGAATTTCAAGGATATATTGTTCAGTTTGGAATTTGGAATTTATTCATTTGAACGTCATTGACATGTACAGCCAACATTTTGTTCTGATTGGAATTTGGAATTTGGAATTTATTCATTTGAACGTCATTGACATGTACAGCCAACATTTTGTTCTGATTGTTTGTATTTTTTTAATTCCGAGGTAATTTTATCCCAGTTGATCACCTGATAGTTCAAGACAAGCCCATTCGAATCGACTCAGCAGCCTTTCTATCCATCTCCATCCTTACCATCCTCGGTATCATCCTCGCCTTCATCTTCGTCTTCATCTTGTTTGCTTTCAACGTCAATTCATTGTTTAATTCATCGTCAGTTGATTAGTCACCATACTTTTGTATCTATTAATTTTTCAGTTTAGACTTTTGGAAAATCGGCTCTTAAAAGGTTCTATATTTGTACCATATTTGGAACCTTTTTGCTACCAGTTTGTGAATAACAGGTTCCGAAAATGGCCACTTACGGACCTTCTAGGCCTTATTATAGGACAATGAAATGTTCTTGAGCACGTAAAATGTCATTATTGGGGATTCTTTTTATCGGGAATTCCAAATGCGCGCACAATTTGCACAATCTTATTCGTGTAAATTTGCCCTGCATTATCACACGCCATTATAAATGTTGATATCTAAAGGATAAATTGTTTTATATTTCTCGCTAATTCCTAGGTGATTTTATACCAGTTGATCACCTGATAGTTCTTGACAAGCCTATTCGAATCCATTCCGCAGCTTTCCTATCCATCTCCATCCTCACCATCCTCGGTATCATCCTTGCCTTCATCTTCCTTGCTTTCATCGTCAATTCACTTACTGACTAACTCATCATCAGTGAATACGCCACCATACTTTTATCCATTATTTCGGGTTTGTGTTCTTGATAAACGGGCTCTTAAAACGTTCTAGATTTTCCCCGTATTTGGAACCTCTTTTCTACCAATTTGTGAATATTAGACATACCATGTGCGGGCACTTTAGAACCTTTTGGCCTCATCACAATCCTTTTAGGGGGGGTCTTTTATCAGGATTCCACATAAGGGACAATGGGTTCAAACTTTTCATTTTGTTTAGGTTTTTTATTTGCTGTATAATGTTTTATTGCGCGCAATTTTAAATGTTTGAATGTCATTGATATATGGACTTATTCTTTAAACTTTAATTTCAGGAAATTTTATACCAGTCGATCACCTGATAGTTTTAGACAAGCCTATTCGGATAAACTCAGCAGCTTTTCTATCCATCTCTATCCTCACCATCCTCGGTATCATCCTGGCCTTCCTCTTCCTTGCTTTCAACGTCAAGTACAGAAAAACAAAGTGAGTAGCGTTTGATATGTTTTCATTTCTTTTTGATAAAAAAAGAAATAGGGGTAGGTCAAATCGATAGAATATTCCTATTACGCCGGATAGTAAATTACCATGCTTATGTACAGTGTAGTACAGAAGTACAGAATTAATGGAATCGTGACATTTCTGTATGTTGTTGATCCATTTCCTTGCTTTTAATGTAAATGATAAAGAAACAGATTTCAATTACAATACATTTTCTGCTCCTTGGTAGAGGGAAACAAATAATAAAAGAGAGGAAAAATAAAAATTTTGAGGAAAATTCTACTTACATTTGGCTTTACTCTAAAATTAGAATAAAGAGAATCAAGGAAAAATTAGAGTAAACCTTATTAACATGTCATCCAACTAGATTTTGTTTGCAAAATCAGAAAGATACAACTTCCAAATTCAGTATCTTGTGACGAAATTAGCTGTACCAAAAGTAGTTGATAAGGGATCGTGAAGTGACATGGACTCTCCTTTGTCGCATTGGACATATATTTTCAGCTTTAATCAATGGATATTTTATGACCGCAACCGCTACTTTCTCCAGAAAATAAATTTGTGGAGTTGTTTTTTATGTTAAAAAAACGTGAAATTCTTAAAGACAGTATTCATTTAATTGGAATATGATTAATGAAATTTCATTAATTACCGTTTTATGTGTTTCTTGGTTCCTTTTCAGATACATCAAGTTATCGAGTCCTAACCTGAACAATATCTTGGTGGTAGGATGTATAGCCGTCTACTCAGCCATACTCATGATGGGACTTGATGGGGATAAAGTGTCAGATGTTGTATTCGCTCCTCTATGCACAGTACGTATATTCTCTTACTAGGTTCTGAGAATGTTCGAACCAATAATTGTGGAAACTTTATCAATTATTTTGATTCCATCATGTTGTTTTTTTTTCCATTCTTCTTGAATAAAAGAGGTTCTTAAGAGTATAGAACAAAGTTTAATGTCGTACTAGAAAAGTACTTGTGTTGATTTAAAGGCCGGCTCACACCTTTGCATTTTAGCCTGCGTCGGCCCAGCGTTTTTTGAAAATTATAAAAGTTCCCCGAGCACACAGTATACGTTGATCTGATGGTAGACTGACGTTCGGCTTGCGCTCAAGGAGCGTACACCGAACGCCTGTCCACTGTATGACCCACGTCATTCCATGCAGGGAGCTTTTTAATTTTCAAAAACGCTGGGCCGACGAAGGCTAAAAACGCAAAGGTGTGAGTCGGTCTTAACACTAATTCTGTTTTGGTATTTTGCAACACCAAGAAGGTGTTTGGACAATATTACTGGTGAATTAAAGTGATTATCATGGTGGTCAATTTCATTTTCACCTATTCGAATGAAAAAAAAATAGATTTCTTACACGTTGGTGCTTGATAACAAAGAATTTCATTTATCCTACAAATGCTTTCAAAAGGCTTCAGAGGGTTTCTAACGATTTGGTGAAACACCACCCTGATAATAAGGTTTAGATTGATGAGTGGACGGCGAAGATGAACATCATCTGGTAACATTGCAAATGATTCTCATGCGGCAATATATATAGATATATATATATATAAGGTATCTTTAAGTGGCACCTGTTACAAATTCAATAATAATTTATTTCCTCCTATTCATGTCCATTTCGAGCACTTCCCATTTTCTCCCATATGACTAACCTTGAATAAGACTTAAAGGGGAACTGCACCCAGACATTGATGTGCGCTCAGTGGATGGAGAAAAATACAATGGTCAATTTGTGAAAATTTGAGCAAAATCCGACAATCCATTCAAAAGTTATGAATTTTCAAAGTTTTAATTTGCATCCCTGATGGGCCTCTTAAATTGACAACATATCCGAACAAAATGGCTGCCAACATGGAGAACTCTCCATTCACTCTGTACACAGAATTTCACATTTTCTTCTTTTTCTAGAAAAGTAGACAAAGTTCTACTTCTCTCTTCACATATGATTTGGACATAATGATTCTGTATGTATTTTTGGATGAATCATGTTGATTCCTTATCTACTTTTCTGTAAAAGGAACAAAATGTGAAATTGTGTGAGTGAGTGGGAAGTTCTCCATGTTGGCAGCCATTTTGTTTGTGTATGTTGCCAATTTAAGGAGCCCATCAGGGGTGGAAATCAAAACTTTGAAAATTCATAACTTTTGAATGGATTGTTCGATTTTGCTCAAATTTTCACAGTTTGATCATTGTATTTTTCTTCATCCACTGAGAGTGCATCAATGTCTGGGTGAAGTTCCCCTTTAATGATCACGAATGACTTAGCAGACGCAAATTGTAGTTGTATGGCAAAGGTAAGGACAAGGCTCACCGTTATGTATTCTTCACCGACAATTTTACCTAATAAATAGTTACCATGGTAACGCAAATTACAACAATAGAGACTCCTACCTGAGTATGATTTTATTCGTGAGAATGAAATAGCTTTACATTCATGATTTTTTTTGTAGGAAAATGATTCGATTTGCTTTCTCTATTCTCTTTTTTCAGATTCGTACATCATTTCTAGCTGTTGGATTTTCAATGGCGTTTGGATCCATGTTTGTTAAGACATATAGAGTTTACCACATCATTACACACGCTACAAGTAGGGTTATTAAAAGAAAGGTAAGAATGTCAAAGAAATTATAGGTTCCATCAGGTTTTCTATAATATAGTAGAACAGTTAGGCATATATTTTATAATCAAACACATAGTATTCTCATTGTTATTTACTGTGCGTTCACTAGAGAAATTCTCATTGAAAATGAATAATGATCTATACATCTATCAGAGAGCTCTGTGGAAAATTTAGAACACTTTTGAGTCGTTTATTATGCGTCTTCATGTAATTTTCATCTAGCTCCATGTACATTTATTTTATATTTTCTATACTGTGTACAAGTTAGATAAGACAAACTTTACATTATTTGTTTTTTCTTGTGCATGATATTCTACATTAATTTTGAAACTAGGCGTCTCATGATTGCGGCTTCCATGTGAAAAGTGTCCAATTATCTGAAAAACACCTATCTTCTATTCCATCATGCTTTTTATATTTTCGAATTCATGACAGTTTGATCCAATTCGTTATTCAAGATTTACGAGGATATTATGAGGGATTTCAATGTATGGAAATGTGTCAAACACTGCCTGAAATGAATAAGACTTTAGAATTACAACTTGATTAGGCGTGGTAGGTGTGATGTGTTGCCTTCGAAAGATTCCATGCCACAAAAACAAAAATTTCTGATATGATAACAAATATCCTTTTATGTATCTATCGGCAGTAAGTAAAATCAGCCAATAAAACTTTTAGCTGTTGAACTTTTCAACTCAGACTGTGTGAAATATAATGATTTCGCATTAAAACAATCGCTCTGATATAGATGGGATTAAAAGAAGTAATCATCAAGTGTGGTCAACTTACACACTTAAAAAGTTGGAAAGAAATTTACCCAACACTCGGCAAAATTCTGTCTACACAAGAACTAGTTAAATAGAAAGCACCCATTTCTGAAGGTGTATTATCTGTTTCGTAATTGTAAGTTTGCTAAACAATGATGATTTTTTCCTCTCAATTCCATTTATTAGGGGCAATTGATCATGATGCTTGAACAATATTAAATGCTCTACGTATATGCTGACTGTTCCTTTAGCCCCAACCATATAGAAGGCTCGACTGAACACGATTTAAACACGCCTCTTTGTTCAGGGTCATTTAAGAGCTAACTTAACAGATAGTCGTGTCGATATCGTGTTCAATCGGGGCTTATATGTAAGTGGGGCCCTATAGTCGTCTGTTTTTACGAATTGACGGTAATCAAAGGATGTTGTTATGGTGATTCCCGATACAGAAACGATACCAAGGGTATCCTATTTTAATACGTGTTAATAAAAGAACATAGTTGAATGGAGATGTACTTTTCCCGATAGCTTTTTTTTTGCAACAATACCTTTTGGATATATTCACTTCGTGAAAACACACACATAGTGTACTCAGTGATTCCTTTTGTCTATTTCATAGATGCTGCATGAATCAACATTATTCCTGATGATTGGTGTTCTATTACTACTCGATGTCATCTTAATTGCTCTCTGGGTTATACTAGATCCAATGTACAGGCGGGAGAAGCGCATGAACGTCGAGGTATGTTATCATCTCGTAAAAAGATACACTACAAAATGACAAAATAACTCATTGCAGCTTCAATTTCATATTTCCCCTCACTTAGAAGCACAAACGCATAAAATCAATAAACTATGCAGTCAATATCCGCCATCATATTATTCTAAAATCAAAATCTATTAATTTTGCTGCTCATTGCAAAATGAAATTCAATCTTTACTTACTGTTAAATATGGAATAATGTATAATTTACATTCATTTATATCAAGCATTTTCTCATTTTGGGGTAAGTTGCCACGTATTTACATCATTTGGCTTTTCGGGCAATTTGTCTTCTCAATTACGCCCATATAATCTTTATCACGTGTCGTATTAGCGCTGTATAAAAATAAATCACGATTTCTAAACCATCAATTTTGTTATCAAAATAATCTAGCTCATTCCAAAACAACTACGAAACAAATGTCCAATGGCATAATAAGTTGATATCTAACAAAGATCAGAGACGGAAATTTCAAGAGATGACATTGTAATGTTGTATGCATGATCTAAAAACGCAGTTCAACATTACATCGAAACAATGCTCGCGCACTAAATAAGAACTACGATATTTGAGAACTGAAATCAAGCTTTAAGAATAAAGCCTCATAGGGATGTTGTTCAAAATTTGCAATTGATCGCAAGTTGCAGTTGATCAGCCAATCAAAATCACTGTTTCATGCATGTCTTGTTAAATGTGCATACTGTGCGGGAATGAAAATGCGCGTTACAATTTACAAGTTTGCAGTTGATTTGCAGTTGATTTTGAACAACACCCCTTAGATTGAAGTGGTCATAACTATGTGTAACTTTCCTTTTTACACTTTCTTGCAGGTTTCAGATGACGGGACACTCGCTTACGTACCAGTCATCGAAGAATGCACCTCGTTACATCAGAATAAGTGGTTGGTGGCTCTCTACGCCTATAAAGGCCTCCTCCTGCTATTCGGTGTCTTCCTAGCCTGGGAAACACGCAAGGTGAATAGTTATTTTGTCCGAATTTTCACGAAGTGACGGGAGCCACAGGGCATTGGTGCATAAAGACAAGGAAATCCTGACATAGCACCATTTCAACGGACATCCTATCAAACAACGTGTTGATTATATAGAAGGACACGTTTCAGTGGATTTTCAACTCATTTCGTGTAACCGTACCCTCTGGCTCCCGTCACTTCGTGAAAACACGGACGATTTGTTTTACTGATCACTGCAGCACTTATATATATATAATAGTATGCACGACTCACAACCCTAAAATCATCTGGTTATTCAAATTTCGACCTTACTCCCATGACCTGCACCAAGCAGTTAGAATATCCTTATAACGGTTACATTGGTTTCAAAGTCCGGTCAAGAATAAATTGTGACTCATAATATCACCCACTACTTGACCATTATATTGAATACATGTCCCCAAATTACCCAAGTAAATCTAGAGTGAATTTTGAGCTATTTTGAAATCTGAGATCAACTCAGATTTACGCAAACCTCATGCCGATGCTAAACGGCATGGAGCGTCACTTTAATTGGCAAAGAACAGTGTCCCATCCCATCTGCCCATGTATCGAACTTATCTACAATACAAAAGTGTAAACCCTTTCTGAAAACGCACATAGAGCACAGGTATAGCCTCACTTTTTCAGCTCCTATATGCAATTATAAAGTGCATATGAATATATATACGCAATAACAGTTACACATTGTATTTCCCTTCCTAATTAGCCTGCTTTGTACTTTGTAACATGGGAAGTGTAGCCTCAGCTTCTATTTTAACTTGTAGGTGGAGGCCAAATTTATTTGCTAACATTATGATAATCTATTTGCTTTGACATTTCTATCACGATGAAGATGCTTTATTCTATTATTTTTTTTCATATCTATCGTTACTATTGTTTTTATTTTAAGGTGAAGATACCAGCGCTGAACGACTCCCATTACATCGCCGTGTGCGTCTACAACGTCGTGATCATGAGCGTGCTCGCTGTCGTCGTCAACAACTGGGTGATACAGGGCAATCATCGTACGATGTCCTTCATGCTGGTGTCACTATGTATCTGTATTACTACCACCGCCACACTGTGTCTACTCTTTGTGCCAAAGGTGAGGGCAGAAAACTTTTATCAAAGAATGAAGTATTCCATTCTAAACTTTGACACCCCTCCCCCATTTCACCGACGAGTTAACTAGAAAAAACAAAAAACACAACTTAATTATACACGACATTTCCACAGATGAGCCTCCGCTCCGCCTTAAACTTTGAAGGCATCAGTCCAAATTTTTTTTGCGCCCCTCACCAATTTAATGCTCTTTTTTAACAAATATGTGGCGCCCCCTCACCAATGTAATGCTCTTTTTACCAAAAATGTGGCGCCCCTTAACTTTTACCTGTGACGCTCAGACCCCAAAGTCCCCCTCTCCACGATGTGCGCATGTTGATAAATATAACCACGATCATTAAAACATCGTTTCCATTTTCTTGATACCGGATTATTTAATATATGATTTTCCGTCCAAAATGACGAGCATAGCATGAATGTTAACTATCTTTCATTTCAAATTCGACAAAATTCGTGAATCTGCGGATATCACTGTTTCATATTCCTTTTTTATTCTTTACAAATGTACAGAGTTTTCATTCGATTGAGTGATAGTTTCGTTCTAATTCATAAAACTTACGCTTTTTTCGCGAAGCGGTCATTCCATTCAGCACAAATCGGATTTCGGTTGCCNTATGTAAAAATACACAAATTTAATGACAATTTACACGGCAAAACCAATCTACGCTTATTCAAATGGCATAAGTATTAATTCAAATGAAAATTGCGTCAACTTGGACGGAAAATCCTATAATATTGGTCAATGTATATTATGTTGATAGTCTTTCGAAGTTGCTGTAACGCTTGGGAGACACTTTTGGAGATAAATTATTAAAATCATCTACATGTATTTTGTCATTATTTTCTGCATAATGATATGACCTAAACACACGTTAGAATTGAACAAAAAATAAACTACTCAGATTTTGGTACTGATATTTCAGAAATTGAATTAACCGAATTAACGCTTTGTTGTGTCTTTCTTCCTATACTTCTTATCCCAACAGCTACATGCAATAAGAATAAGTGTGAGCAGTGACCCTGTGACCAGGTCAGTGGGTCTAGAGGTCAAAGGTCGAACTCGTCGTTTTGTGATGGATGAATCGACAGAGCTGAAAGAGAGCATCTATAGAGCTGAAATTCATATACGAGCATTTAGGAGGGAGAAAAGAAAGGTAAGTGGAGGGAGAAAAAACATTGTAAGATTTTAAAGGCCGACTCACGCCTTTGCGTTTTAGCCTTCGTCGACCCAGGGTTTTTATGCCGCCGCCACCGTAAGGTGGTGCCGGAGGCATTATTTTTTTATTACAAACGCTTCCTGAGTGCACAAGTATACGCTAATCAGACGGTGGATTGACGTTTGGGTTGCGCTCAAGTAGCGTTCGTCAAACATCAGTCCACCGTATGATCCACGTCTTGGCATGTGCCTCCAGGGAGCGCTTTTAATTTTCTAAAATGCTGGGCCGACGCAAGCAAAAAACGCAAAGGCGTGAGTATTACATTAATTTTTGTCAGATAGCTCACGAATATGACAAATTCGTCTCTTTCTGCTAGCTACCGCATGTTAATCAGGAAAAAAGATGCAAATCGTTCAGAAATCAACCCGCTAACCCGCTAGCATTTACAACGATATTTCAGGAAATACCGATTAGATCACATGCCACACTTCATACAAGTGACGTGGTTTTGTTGAGGTATTGTCTAAATTGAAATGACAAAATTTTCTTGTTGTTATAGGCAATACTGTGCCATAGATTTAATTAAATCCTGTATGAATTCGACTCATGCGAGATTTACTTTCATGCGTACATTTCCACTTTAACTCATGGTTTACACTCTCATATTCCTTTGCAGCTTGATTCTAAAATATCAGAACTTGAGGGCATACTACGCATGCTCGACAGAGAGGAACAATATCGGCTAGGAAATCTTAGTGAATTTGATTTAGACCCATCAGGGAAAGAACATGAACTACAAATGCTGCTACATTTACCAGAAACACCTATAGACAACCAAGAATCGTGTGCCGTTAATCGATTCGAACAAGAATACAAGCGAATAGTCAATCAAAATCTTAGTTCTGTCGATGGCAATAGTCGGAGTGAGGATCGACCGGGTAAAACGGAACCCCGGCGAAGGACATCAGTGTTGCCATCTTTCAGAGGGTTGGGGAAGGAGAACAGTTTCACGCATACGCCACTCATGGCAAGGTTTAGTACTGATACAGATGAGACAAACTCCGATATCTGTCCTGACTTGGATACGGAGAAGAGTACGGTTATAGAGCGGTCGTACGGGACGTTGCGCGGTGGAACGAGCAGCGCGGGAAGTAGCGAAAGTATGTCTTCGAAACTCAGGGCGATTAGCGATGGAGGTGTAGGGGTCATTATGGGTAGTAATGGACGAAGGACACACGACATGGACGAGGAGGACGAAACAGAGATTGAGACGAACGATCAGGAGGATGCCGACGAGACGACTGTTCTTGCGATTCGTCGAAGCAGCAGTGGTGTGGGGAACAACAAAAGCAATGCCAAGGATATCCCCAGTACTTCAGAGACTGCGGACAAGGAAGACCTGAATGATGAAAGGACACTTATTACCGAGATGCAGGACCTCCAACTTCGACTTTTGCAACTGAATGGCAAAGCCAACATGATATACTACGTATAATACAAATTCCAATGGCTCCGTAGCACATCACTCACCTCCGAAACTTGCTCTTTGTTATCATAACTAAAGGCAGACTTACACCTCTGCGTTTTAGCCTGCGTCGGTCCAGCGTTTCTGACAATTAAAAACGCTCAATGGAGACACAAAGACGCAGGTCATACAGTGAACTGACGTTCGGCGTACGCTCCTTGATCGCAAGCCGAACGTCAGTCCACTATCTTACCACAATATGCTGTGCGCTCGGGGCGCAGGCTGAAAACGCAAAGGTGTTAGTCAGCCTTTATCTTTGATGGTGCAATAATGTGATTGTTTGCGATCTGTGACTCGAATGTGTAATCTTAATGAAAATGAAAATGGCACACAAGCATAAGACATCGATTGTCATCTTTGAATAGCGAGAAAATAATACACCAAATTTCAACAAAGTTGAAGGACGTTATCAACTCCTCATTTTGGCAGAAACAGCTTCTAGTGATTCTTTTTTTTCAGAGATAAGTGCAAAGCGGTTATTATGGGCTTTTTTAAAGAAACAATTGTACACGTCGTCTGCTGGAATAAGATCCTTCCATTTTCTGGTCAAACAAATTGGCATAGTGACAGGGATGGCTTTTCACTTATCGATTAATCAATTTAAACAACTTATTTTCGGAAGACTTTTGAAAATGGCTATTGAAAGGGGTTTTGAAAGCGGTTTGGAAAAAATCCTAATAATTTGAAAAGTTGATGAACACGGTTTAAGCGAAGGTTGCTAGAAGGATGCGATCAATTTTCTAATCAGTTGCAAATTGAGACGCACATTTCTATTCTGAATATCCTTCGATCGTGAAAATATGTGCTTAGAATAACCATTTTTACTGATGCATGCTGATTAACGGCAATTTGCAATTCATCACAACTTTCTAGCAACACCACAATAGTGCCAACGTGTTCCGGAGCCTAAAGAATGACTTTCTTCAAAGTACTTTACAATTGCATCTAATACGATGACTGGTGTTGTTAAACTTCTTCTTTTTGTACTGTTGTGTTCGATGATGTAAATCTAAATTTTTACAAAGATGTGTATAGTATTCATATATGTAAAGTATTCATATTATGTATAAATCATATTTGTAAACTTTTATAGTAGTAACATGTTTCTTTATGAAACGGCTGTTACGACGTTTTATCTGAAATCAAGGAGGTTTGTCATTTTTATACTGCAATTTATATTGGACATGCTTAAAAGATTTATGCCATTTCAAAGTACAAAAAAATCCGAATTCCCTTGTTTAGTGTAGAGATTTGGTTTCTTGAGTAGACACCACATAGATTTAGCCCATGCCTGCATATATGCTGACAAAAATATTGCTTAAATTTGTTTTGCAATGATCGGGTAATTAGCAATCTGCTTTAAATTTGTAATAAGTTTTACCACTCTGCGTGACTGGCATATCAACCGACCAAGACTTTGATCGACATTCTTTCGACAACAAATACCGTATATTGACAAACTAACCCAGCTAAGTGACAAAATAGATTCACTAACATACCACCAGCAAACGATCTGATCGACAGACTCGCAACAAAACAACGACCAACCGATATATCTTATAATCCAGCAGGATTGAGAAACGCCCACTAAATTTAAACAAAAACGAACAGCCAATATACTAACCACTTAGCCGACTACCTTAACAACCAACTTATCAAAAGCAATGCTACAATTTGCACATTACGGACCAATCAATTATTTTACTAACTGACTGACTAATTAAATAACGGGGGCCATTTGCCCGACATTGTTTTAGCAATTATCTTCTTGCTCCCTGTGCCATAGTTTTAACACAGATACGTATGTACGTTGACATGTCTATGTTAGCCACACCAACCTTCTTTTGAACTGACTGACTGACTGACTAACAAACTAAAGGACAAATCAACACATCAGCCAACCAGACAAATAGACCAATATACATCTGATCAACGTGTCATCGGACAAACAACCCTACCAGCCAACAACGCAACTGACCAACCATAGACAATGTGAGACAGGGACAGTGAAGTAAGGTTCACACTTAGAGCCGAAACCTTAAGGTTTCAGAAACTACGACAGAAATAGCCTAGATGGGCTTATATTTGCAGCATAAACATGACAAGTCTGCAAAGACGATGACGAGCACATGTCTGTCAAAGTCTCTTAACCAAAAGGTTTCGGCAAGACGTTGAACGCTACTCATATTTCCCGTACTCTCAATAGGATTCAATGTGGACTGCTGACAAACTAACCAACCATCTGGCCCATCACCCAACCCAACGTGACCGATTGAGTAATCAGTCATTCAGTCGACAGACTCAACATCCACATAACTCCCTAACAAACAATCTTCACGGACCAATCAACCAACTGACTGAAACTGCCAACCAACAAGAAACTAATCTGACTTGTCAATTTACTGACTAGTAACCAACGGATTCGCTGAGTGACAAAACGACAGACAATCGACCGACTCACCCACCAACTAACAAACAAGCAATCAAATGACTACCCATGCCAAACTTATGCCAAACTTGAACCAAACGGTCAACTGACAGACGAGCTGACCTAAAAGAAAATATACTTGCCGGTCGGTTAACTGACTATTAACCAACCATCCATAGTTAATCTACCGACGACAGACTGACCGACCGACTATTTAGCCACTAACAGGAGAAGGCCAACCTCCTGACCGATAAACCCATCCTAACGTACTGAAATCCAGCCTACTAGCCAACAATTGACTGATCAACCGACTCCCCATTAAACTGTGTGCACGTTCGACTAAAGGTCAGTTCACACAGGAGTGAGAAGAAACGATGAGAAATGTCTCGGTGAAATGTCGCACCGTGTGTTTTTTTTTTTGCTCATGTGTGAACGCAGTTTAATCATTAAACTGTGTGCACAAAACTGACTTTCCGACATATTAACAGACTATCCGTCGATTAGCTGTCTAACAAACTTACTGACCGACAGTTAACCAACCAACCCATCTACTGACTATAACCGACTGACCAATCAATCAACCAAACGGGCTTTACCACAAACATACAAACTCATTTACAACTATACTGAACGGGAATACTGAATAATCAAAGACGACATAATCTGACAGACTGTTAGAATCAAGAGATATTCTGTCGACCCAGGCGATTTTTCATAAAGAAAGACTGGTATCAATTATTGTGCTGAATATATGTAGTGTTATATCCATCATTACGCACAAGAGTGGATTACAATCGTTTTTATATTGGTGAAACACCTCCCAATTCACCCATTTCATAATAAAACGACAGACTTAACATTGACTAACTAGTGTGCCAGATAGAAAACAATAAGACCCGTCGCTGAATTATTAAGATTGAGCTTTCCAATTGGCGTCCAATCAACCTGTTGTCTCAGCTCTTAAAGGGTTCTTTAATTAACTTGTCCCGTATTTAGAACCTTCGATATATCTACTTTGAAATATTTTAGGTTCTTCATTATTTTCAGTTGAAATTATGAAGGCCTATATTGCTTACCATCTCGGCTCAGAAAGATTACTTACAATGAAAGTTTTCTAAAAGTTATAGCATGGTTTATCTTCATATCAATGAGAAATGTGAAATGTGATTTTGAAACGAATATGCCATACTACAGATTCGGACAGAACAATGGTGTGTTGCAAGAAAGTTGCGATCGATTGCAAATAAACTGCAAATCAAATGCAAATTGAGACATTTGCATTTTTATACGCACATTATAATCTGCGCTTATGCCAAAACATACAATAAATAAATAAAAGATGATTGGCACCCACCGATCATCTGCAATTTGTTAATGATCTCAACTTTCTAGCAACACCCCCAAAAGACCATGAATAGATTACTAGACAGTGGACTTACTAGACATGGACTATCGACGATCTGTATTCCTTTGATGTGGGTGTTTTGACAACCCAATTATGCGGGAAGCGAGGTAAATCAGACATAATTCCATTACTCAACTTCAGAAAACCACCCTTGGATAATACTTTTTTGTCAATTAATTAAGATAAAAAGTTTAGACGAGCCTGGATAAAACATTATGTAATTGCTACTGGACGATTAATGTTTGAAAACATAATTTGTCAGCGCCTGTATTTTTACAGTATTTGATATCCATCCTTGTATTTTCCTCCTTTTCAGAGATCTGCAATAATAAAAAAAAAGATACTTCCACAATATATCATTGCTTTCTTCTGTATCATTATTTTCTTTGTATTGTATTAATTTCATAAGGGACAGTCATGGTAACTACAGTATACACCCAACACGTTTACTATTACACAATACACTGAACCCTAATTATAAAGAGGTTGGATAGACAAACCCTCGAGAGCAAAGTGGTTTTACTGGCCCCATAGTTTTGTTTCAAGAGCCTATTCATAGATCTACGCATAACTATACAATCGACTGGTGATCCTTTCTTGCACTCAATTACAACAACTGTTGCAGAATCGAAAATGAGAAAGGTTCACCAGTCGTTCTTAGAGCCAAGCGTAGATTTACGAACAAGTTTATGAAACCATGCCCTGGGCGGTGTTTCACCAAGTTCAGAAAGACTTGTATCAGTACTTGTGCAGAATGCTCGTAAAGGGATATAAAGTGCAGAACTGATACCAGTCGTTGAAGTCTTTCATATCTTGATGAAGCACCGCCCAGGTCATGTTGATTATTTGTTTTTCACCCTGATATAAACATGATGAAAAGAAACCAAAAATTAGATAAACTTCATGGTCCCAATAACGTCATTATAAAGAGGTCCCACTCTTTTTTAACTAAAGTTGTTCTCGATTTGTTTAGGATGCCTACTGTATAAAAGTTTCCTTCTCAAACTGTACCTGAACTGCTCAATGTGAAATTTTAAAATACCCATATTCTCAGATGTCCAAGCTGGTGAAATATCTGAAGTTTGATTTTCTGCTGTGGATATATTAACAATCTTTCTAAATCCAATTAAATTGTCCCGTTAAAACCAGTCCAGATATTTTGCTTGAAATTTTCACACAGATAAAAGGAGGCTTCAGATTGTTTTTAAAGGCGAGAAAGTTTGATTTCGGAGTATCTAGGTTTATGTTTGTTTGTCAAGTTTCACTCTTTTCAGAATGTACTGCATTGCAATACATCATAGAAGTGAAAGAGAGAAACTATGCAAGGCATAGGGTTTGGATGTACAAACAATATAAAATTACCCCTCCATAGATGTTTACTCAAACACAAAACTGATGCACGGACACTTCTTTTTTCAATACAATACATTATTTCGTTTTATTACATTATTTTCAGACCATTCTGTTAACATAGCAAAAAAGCTCCAATATAATTTGTAATTCTGTTATCATGGACAATGTGAATCATATACAAGCAAGCAGTCTGTGCAAAACTATGGAAAATGAAGTAAAAAAAAGAGCTTGAGCTTTCGATCCTAGCAGAATCTTAATCATAAGCAAAATGACAGAGAAATGAAGTCAACACACAAGTACATGTATATAGAAAAAGCTAAACAGGGAGGTGGAGAGAAAGAAAAGAACAGGATGTGAGGGGCAGCCAATCACAGAGCGAGGAGGGAAGAATAAAGGAACTCCAATGTTAGAACAAAAGAAGGATGACCAGCTGGGGAAGAGCGTGGGACAAAACAAAGAAGGGATTAGAGAAGTGTGAAAGTTGAGTGGGGTGAGAAAGCCAAGTAGAAAAATATAGGTAAACATAGGTGACACATGCAAGAAAAGAGATGAGCAAAAACGGAAAGAAAACAAAAGGAGAATTAGATATTATAGGTAAAGACAAGGAGGTGTAGAAAACCAACAGAGAAAATTGGGGAAGGGGGGGGGGGGGGGGGGGGGGGATGATGCTCGGCATTCCAAGCCGAACTAACATTCTACGTTTGCACATCATGAGACAACTGATCAANCACAACTGTACGATCGACTGGTGACCCTTTCTTGCACTCAATGACAACAACTGTTGCAGAATCGAAAATGAGAAAGGTTCACCAGGCGTTCTGAGAATCAAGCATAGATTTACGAGCAAGTTTATGAAACCATGCCCTGGGCGGTGTTTCACCAAGTTCAGAAAGACTTGTATCAGTACTTGTGCTAAATGCTCGTATAAATATAAAGTGCAAGATTTGATACCAGTCGTTAAAGTCTTTCCTTACTTGGTGAAACACCGCCCAGGTCATCTTGATTTGTTTGTCACCCTGGTATAAAAATAAACCAAAAAAAATGAGCTAAAATTCATGGTCCCAAGGACGTCATGATAAAGCGGCTCCACTCCATATTACAAAAGAAAGTTGTTCTTGAAATGATTAGGATGCACAGTCATTCCAAATTTGATTGAATTGTTCACTAAAACGGGGTAGGGGTACTCCTTAAAACCATATTTTGCTTGACATCTTCAAAGAGATAACAGGAGGCTTTAAACTGTTTTAAATGGGTTTGTAGGTTAAACACTATAAATTTACCTTTCCATAAATGTTTACTCGAGTTTAAGAACACACACATACCTGAGACACTGTTTTGTTTTCAATACAATACATTATCTTGTTTTATTACATTATTTTCAGACCATTCCGTTGACATAGCAAAAAAGCTCCAATATAATTTGTAATTCTGCTATAATCGACAACATGAATCATACACAAGCAAACAGTCTGTGCAAAACTGAAATATTGAAATATAACATGCAACCCAATACACCTTTGCATTGTAAAACAAATGTGCTTTGTGAACAGTATCATTGTACAATTACATATATGGCGATTGCTTACACAATTGTATTAATCTTATAGATATGAATCTAAATTGTTTCTATCTATTGTTATCTTAATTGACAAACATTTTGGTTTGGGTGAATCACAGATGTGTGCATGGCCTATGAAATTTTGCTAACATTGGCCAATGTTGACAGCTAACTTTTACAGCAAGGTTCTATAGCACAATTTTCAGCTGGAGGGAAACAAATGTAGAAGACCATTACTAATTATCTAATACACAGTTGACTGCATATTTGACTGCATATGGATTGGATCAAATATGAATTAGAAAATTACAAATCTTCCTTAAAATATGCATAAAGGAAACAATTTGGTATCAGTAAAAACAAAGCAATTGGCAACAATTTCTCAAAATGGTATCTTTAAAATCAAAGATACATTCACAGATGCCTTTCATCTCAACACCTTTTCACTTTTATACTCAAGCAATCACAAACAAATGATCAATTTGAGGAAATTTTGAAACAAAATTTAGTAACAGAGTAGATTCCTCTTGCAGTCCTCTTTGACACATTCTCCTTTTTTAAAGCAAGTACAAATTAAGGTCTTTCTATGAAAGCAATATATCTAATAATTATCCATTTTCATAATTTTTAAAAAAAATTTTCAACATATTAGTTATAAAATGCACAATAACTCACGAAACATATGTCTGCTGGGACATTATGGGTTTAACGGGTTTAATGGAATGATTAACTAAAGAAAAGCAAAAACTCCAGAAAAGGTTAGGGATGACCTTTTTTTTATTGTACCACTTCATAATGTTGTAACTTTTCAAGAACTGTCATGGAGCTAGGAGAAAGAGGATTCAATAAATGAAGTCGCTCAAATTTAAAAGAAGAGTCTACCCAAAAATAATAATTTTTTAACAGAAACATAAAAAAATTGGTGAGTAAAACAAAACAAAAATTGAAGAAAATCGGACAAGTACTAAAAAAATTGTGAATTTTTAAAGATTTGAAAAAATGGGCAAATCAGTGGAAATCCCCAGAGATGTTGCCAATTTGATGACATCATGGGTGCACAACTAACCAGAGTTTTCATAATAAATATGGTGCAAAATTCATCATTTTTACAGAAAGTTGCAAAGTTTGTATGACTGGAACATGCAAATAGTGGATCTATACATCTCTTATAAAGATATCCTATGGTTACAGGTTTGAGGAAATCATATTTTTTGGGGAAAAGGTAACATTTTATAACATTGATATGAATATAATAGATGGCCAGTTGTGCACCTGTGACGTCATCAGTTGCCAATTTGTCTAAATATTCAAACATTCTTAACTCTCTTATTAGTTGCCCGATTTTCCTCAAACTTTTTTTGTTCTGATCATCTATTTTTCCTTCTCCTGTTGAAGAAATATAATTTTTGGGTAGACTCTTCTTTTAAAAATTGATTACAGGTGTGTTTGATGACATTTAGTTACATTTGGTAATTAAATTTCAAGATAAAACCTTGATTAAAACTTTGATTAAAGATTTATACAGACAGGGGGTAAAGAGTGACCCTTAGCACCCTTTTTAGTAGAGTATTCCCAAGTACTCAAGATGTGTCTAGATTTGTTTTATCTGTTTAGCCTGTGTCCAACTAATACCTCTTCTGACATATGTATCAACACTATGTTGCTTGTATACAGAATAAATTGAATTTTGTTAATAGGTGAAGATGCTGAATTATTTCTGATATCATTTTGCAGAGACATACCAATNGGGGGGAAGGAAGAATGTAGGGAAGAGAAACTATGGAACATAGCATGCAACCCAATACAGTTTTGCATTGTAAAGCACATGTACTTTGTATACAGTATCATTGTAATATCATACATTTGATGATTTCCTATAACATTAAATCAATTTCTTATAGATATAAAAATTAAATTGCTTATATTCATTGTTTTATAATATATTGGCAAACATTTTGATTTGGGCGAATCACAGATAAATGAATGTCCTATCAAATTTTGCGAACATTTGCCAATGTTGAAGGCTAACCTTCACAGCGAGGTTCTATAGCATATTTTTTTCAGCTGAAGGGAGGCAAATGTATGAGTTCACCACTAATACACAGTTGATCGCTTTAAATAAATGGCTTTTAAAACATGTTTGACTTTTTGTGGATTTGATCAAATATGGATTAAAAGATTACGAATCTTCCTTCAAGTTTGGAATCAGTAAGAATGAAGTTACAAGCAACGTTGTCTCAAAATTGTATTTGTAACATATATGATACATTCGCAGATGACTTTCATCTTAACACCTTTTCACTTTCATATAGTCAAACAATCACAAACAAATGATGAGTTTGAGGAAATTTTGAAACAAAAGACAAAAATGCCCAACAGAAAAACTTGAAACAAAATTTAGCAACAATGCAGATCAATCTTGCAATATTCTTTAAAAAAAAAAAAAGACAAATGAATGTCTTTCTATGAAAGCAATGTATCTAATAATTATCCATTTTCATAATTGAAAATTATTTCCAAAATACATATTTGTTATTAAATGCGCAATAAGCCAACAAACATATCTTCAGGGACAGTACGAGTTTCATGGGTTAAATGGAATGATTTAACTTCAACTTCAGAATAGCAAAAACTCCAGTAAAGGTTAGGGATTATTTTCTTTTACAGTATCAGTTCGGAATGGTGGAATTTTTCAAGAACTGTACTGGAGCTAGGAGAAACATGATTCAATAAGTCACTCATGTGTGAAATTGATTACATGTGTGCTTCATAACATTCAGTGACATCTTGTTATTAAATTTCAGATAAAACTTTGACTAAAGCTTTAATTATAGCATATTTAAAGTAAATTTTTGGTCATAGCGAATATGTTCATCCCCAAATTTTGTCTTCAAATCTAAATGAAATGAAATTTAGTATCATGAACATGTTGCACAAAAGATTGTGTGAAAAAATGAATGCGTTTTGGAAAAGCTATGACCTAAAATGTTCAAAATATTTCAGTCTTGTGTCCCACAATACTTAATCAATATTTTACATTCTTGATAAAGGACAACCTCACATGCACAGAAATTGGATGAAAATTCCAGGATTTTATTGTATATCTTTTTATCATTCTATTGTCAAATCTTGGAAATAGTATTGCATATGCCTGATAACAAGCAAAATATTGTTATAACCAAGAGAGGGCGCTAAATACGATTTAACTGTTACATTAAAATTTTCAAAAGGGATCAGTTTGTTAAAACATTATGCTATGGTCTCAAAATGTGTGTAAGATGATGCCATGATAAACATCCCATAAAATTCACATTTCTTAATTGTTACGAAAACTATACTTGGGGGGTTTAAAGATTTATAAGACTGGTCCTTTCTACCCTTTTAATATAGTATTATGAAGTACATGTGATGTGTTAAGATTATTTTTGTATGGCCTATTTCCGACTAATACCTCTTCTGACATATGTATCAAAACTATGTTGCTTGTACATGAATAAAGAATTCATGGATTTTTTTAACAGGTAAAGATGCTGAATTA
>BQKZ01001120.1:60389-76074 GCA_036244855.1 Temnopleurus reevesii
CCCCGACCCCCATTAAAAATCTCCTAGTCTCTGCGTCATTACCCTTATTTTCTAATTTGACTGTAGAAAAAAAAATTTATTCGTCTCTCTCAATCTCAATATCTCCCAACATTTTTTCCTCCCCTTTCCACCATCCAACGTCTCTCCCCAATCTCTCCCCCTCTTTCTCTCTCATTCTCTCTTTTGTTCTCTATCTCTCGCTCACTCCTTCTCTCTATCTCTCTGACTACCTCTCTCTATATATCTGTCTTGGACCCTATTGCATAACATTTTTCAACCAATCAGGAACGCGTATGTAGGACTTACGTTAATTTTCCGAGTTTTGTTTAAAAGCAACTGTTTTATGCAATCGTGCCTTGGTCGTGTTTAAAAGACATTACCCGATGTGGGCAGTGCTTTCATATCTTCGTTAGATAGAAAATAGATAAATATTATTGGTGACAATGATGATGATGGTGATGATGATGGTGACAATGATGATGATGGTGATGATGATGGTGACAATGATGATGATGGTGATGATGATGGTGACAACGATGATGATGGTGATGATGATGATGGTGACAATGATGATGATGGTGATGATGATGGTGACAATGATGATGATGGTGATAATGATGGTGGTGATGATGATGATGATGATGATGATGAAGAAGATGATGATGATGATGGTGATGACGATGATGATGATAAAGATGATGATGATAATTATAATGATGATGATGATGATGATAATGATGGTGATAATAACGATGATGATGGTGGTGGTGGTGATGATGAAGATGATGATAATGAAGATGATGATGTTGATGGTGATGATAATAATAGAAACGATACTACTACTACTAATAATAATAATGATAATAATAATAATAATGATAATAATGATGATAGTAATAATGATAATAATAATAATGCTTTGTAATCATTTTCGCTGTGTGACGTAATGGAAAATAGAATTAATTAAAAATTGTCTCCAACTGCCAACAAAGGGTTACACATGCTACTGCTGTGTGAAAGTTACCCAGATGTTATGAAAAAAAAAATCATTGGCTGTACCGGGTACGACACGAACCCACGACCTTTGGATGACAAGTGCCATAACCACTAGACCGCCAAAACGCCCTAGCGATAAATTTCTGTGAATCTGCTGTGTTTGAAAGATTTTTTATTGAGTATATTAATGATAATAATGAAAATTGTGGATCACGGCGGGAATGTGTTTCAAACAGAACTGGAAAAATACATCCGAAGTACATATCCATTTACATTCGTTATGATGAAAGCCGTTATAATGAAAGCAGCATTTTTATACCATGGTAGGCAGGTAGGAAGCCCTTGCATGCAATTTTGCCCTTTACCCTTCAATTAAAAAAAGTAAAGCTCATAAATTTATAATCATGGTCATAGCATAGTCCATTAAGTTGATTAAATTGCTTTATCATAACGCAGAGAGCCAAATTTGATAATCACTTGGTATTTGAAACACCCTGAAAATTTGTTTTATTCCGCTTATGCATGAATTACTACTGGTTAAGCCCAACTGCGTTTTAGCCTGCGTCGGCCCAGTGTTTTCAAGAACTTAATTTTTTTTTTTTTTTTTTTGGGGGGGGGGGGGGGGTCATATATCATAACCAACATCAACTCCGGAAGCATTTGAGCAGAAATTATGCCGATTCCTTTTTAGAAAAATATGATAATTCATCATTTTTTAGGGAAATTTCATGTACAAAATGAATGAAGAGTTCTTCATGATGTCATCAAAGTTTTTTCACAAATTTGCCAACTCACGGATGCCCATCACAGGTGAGAGTTATAACTTTGAAAAATTCTTAAACTTTTGAACGGATAAACCAACTTTGGTCACATTTTTACAGTGTGTTCATCATATTTTCCTTCATTTTACAACAACATATTAATGTCCGTGGTAAAGTTCCACTTTAATCATGACTATACGGGTAAATCAATAGGCCTTCAAATTGGTTTAGTGATGAGGACAGCGCACACAAAATCACGAAGGTCCTCGATCAAAAAGAACAATACCCTTTTGTCTCATCATTGATTGCACTACTTTTAACTTATCTCCACTTCGTGCACGTGAAAGAGGCGTTTCCATGGTAACCGCAAACTCAAAATGGCAATTAAAATGCGAAGCGTATAAAACTGCGGGAAAGGGAGAGCGCCAATTTTTTTTTCTTATCGCGAAATCTTTTTCTGAATATCGTCTGCAACCATAGGCAAGAGGGCGTACAAAGAACGTGTAATTTCCTTTTCCACTGTTTACATAGCTTGTTGAAAAGTTGAAAGGGGTCAGCAAATAATAGTCTAAAATGACATTAACTTCAGTCGAGTATTAGACAACATTACTTATATTAGACAACATTACTTACATTAACATCACATTTTGACTATTTATACGAAAACTTTTATTCGTGAGATCAGCCTTATATAAGGATCTTTTTCCTTCCTGGTCTGCCGCCTTACTACTGCAACATGTATTTTCTTATAATTTGTAATTTTATGAATTCTGTTTGATGTCACTTGTAATGTTATACATTGTATATTTTATTGCTGAGTAAGAATAAGCTATTGAACTATTAAAAACATACACTCTTAAATACATTGTCACATATTCCGATTATGTTATTAAAAAGATTATTAAATCAAGCCGCCTGACCTATGTTATTACACTTATGGGGTGTTGCTCAAAATCAACTGCAAATCAACTGCAACTTTGCAAATTGCAACGCGCATTTTCATTAGTGCATGGTGCGCGCATTTAACAAGACGCGCATGAAACAATGATTTTGATTGGCGTATTCCGATCAACTGCAACTTGCGATCAATTGCAACTTTTGAACAACACCCCCTCGGATTAATGAAAAATAATAATAAAAACAAATCATACAGACACCATCTATCTATATTTATGTAAACCAGTAGCAAGACTACTGATATCGTGCTACCCTACTGAAATGAAATTAATTAATGAATAAATAGATAAATAGATACATAGGTAAATAAATAGATAAATGAAATTGAATAAAGTGTTCACTGTCGCCGTATAACTGTGCAGTTTGTCTATTTACGTGGTATTTTTAATTTGGCCCCTTTTAAGCACTAAACATTGATTTTGAAGCCTGATATTTTCCCAGCTTAGATTATGTACAGCGCCAACCCAGAAGGTAGCAATTAGAATCTGGCAGTTGAGAATTTCTTAAACGAAAACAATATTGAGCAATGTTCCTAAAAATATCGGGTCATGTTGAATCTCTGATACTCTGACTGAACTTCATTGACATAATTATAAATCAATATTTTGCTTGAAGAAAAAATGACAGTGCCACAGAAAATCTTATCGATTGGACTATTGGTAGCATAAATCATTCGAGTTGAAGACAAATGTTACCTCATAACATCATTAATTAATGAGTCTTTTGAATTGGTTTAAACCTTTCCACATATTTTACAACCTTGATACATGTACAGAATAATAATACCCTCCCATGCCACAAGTATTGCAACATACGAAAAATACGTTCGTTTTCCATTGATTCACCTGTCGTATTTTTTCTTATTTTTTCCTTAAATGTGATTAAAATCACAAGTATCTATTGTTGAAATTAAAGTGTCATACACGGTTTGTAAATTATGTAGGGTAAAACAATTCTTAATTAAGTTATGCCTTAGGTACCAAAGACCAAAGACGACAAAGGTAGAAAATTGCAATGTCTCGACTTGCAGATTAGTCAACGGCTACTCGCAAAATTGTTTTCCCTTTCTTTAAATTTAACATATTCCATGACTTGTTGAATACCTCTGCTTACAAAAAGTTTCAACATTTGTACCCCATATAATGCAAATAAAATAGACAACCTTAGTAGAAGACGTCACTCTCAGTTCCTTCAGGGCATGTGTTTTTTTTTAATGATTTTATGGTACATCGTGTATTGGCCATTAGGTTTTTAGAAGGAGCAATATAATTACAAAAAGTTATCGTTCTTAAGTACAGAAAATAATCCTGAGATAGTTTATAACATTTTTCTTCATATGGCCAGTGCATAAAATTGATGTATACGTGTGTCCTGAAGGAATTAAGAGTGGGTCTATGTTGCAATATATATGGCATGGGGGTAGATGCAATTTATGTTGCACACGTCTCCACTCTGCGGAGAGCTCATGCATGCGCTTTATTATCACCCTGGTTTTAGCCCGGTATACACCAGCGCACACAGCATTTCAAGGAATGAATATTCCTGCCAGGTACCCATTCACCTCACCTGGGTTGACTGCAGCACAACGTGGATAAATATCTTGCTGAAGGAAATTAAGGTCATGGGTGGGGTTCGAACCTACGACACTCTCGTTGTAAGGAGAAAGGTAGAACCACTACACCACGACGCCTTCACAATGAGTAATTAAATTGTCGTCGTCAAACTAGCTATTTTTTCGGCTAGGCTAAAAACCCCGAAATATCATTAATTCTATTTGCATATTTTCATAATTGATTCCATATATAACTGATATTCATCCACGGCCATTTTCATTTGACAGTCATTACAAGAGCCATACATTTACGTTGATCTTTTAATGCGTGCCAAAAATAAAAATGAGTGGCTAAAAATATTGTTGTCGGGCTCTATGCATTTTGTATTTTTGTATTTTTTTCTGTAAGGTTTGAAAATTCGCCGAAACTTCATTGATCCTGTAAAAAAGAGGATTTTTTTTTCATTTGCATATTTTGATCATTGATTCCATGAATGGTATTCATTCACGGCCATTTTGATTTAGAGTTATCTTTTAAAGGGCGCCGATGCAATTTTCCTCCATGATATATAAATAGAAATGAGTTACTACACCACAAAAACGATGGTGTTAAATTCAAATGGTGTTATCCGATATGGATACCAGTCTAGTGTTGATTAACACCATGGGTGCTACATCAACACCATTCCGGTATCCATATCGTTGAATTTAACACCGGACTTTTTGCAGTGTGAAATGATGTTGTCAAGCTTCATGCATTAAGCAAATTGTTATACTCGGTTATATCAAAGATTCTGAAATTTCACCAATACTCTCAAAAAGGGATTTCTTCTTTTGAACGTTTTGAGCATTCATTAATCGAATGGTTTTCATCCACGGTCATTTTCATTTAACAATCATTACGGAAAGATAATTCGAGAGATATGATCAGTTGTCTCACGATGTACAAATGTAGGACGTTAGTATAGTGACGTTTCGGCTGTTGTATACCGCTACCGTAGCCTTCATCAGACTATAATGAAGATGATCAAGATAATGAAGTCTGATGAAGCCTAGCAGTATACAGCAGCCGAAACGTCACTATACTAACGTTCTACGTTTGAACATCGTGAGACAACTGATCAACTCTCTTCAATTATTCTTCACCACGATGAACCTCTTTCAAACCATTACGGAAAGGTTATGCGAAAATAGTGGGGGCATGCACGCCGCCTAAGATCTACTAGTCAGTGATCGCTAAATCGGCAACAAATATCACTTCGCAGTTTACTAAATAAAAGACGAAGTGTTTGTTCCCTTCTCGACTTTTCGACCAAAACAAACTGATTGCGATTTGAACAACTCGCCTTTCGCGCTACACGTATGAGCTTCCGTAGGACTGTCGTAGTTTCTGAAACGTCAAGGTTTGGCTCTAAGTTTGATGGAAGTCGTCGGAACCGAGACATTGGTGGTGTTGTTCAAAAGTTGCAAGTGATCGCAAGTTGCAGTTGATCGGTACGTGCCAAACAAAATCATTGTTTCATGCGCATCTCGTTAAATGCGCAAACCATGCGCGAATGAAAATGCGCGTTACAATTTGCAAAGTTGCAGTTGATTTGCAGTTGATTTTGAACAACACTCCATAAGTGTGATGGAAGTCGTCGGACGAACCGAGACATAGGGGGTGTTGTTCAAAATCAAGTGCAAATCAACTGCAACTTTGCAAATTGTAACGCGTATTGTCATTCGCGCACGGGATGCGCGTTTAACCAGACGCGCATAAAACAATGATTTTGATTGGCGCGTTTCGATCAACTGCAACTTTTGAGCAACACCCCTTTAGACACATAAACGGTGCATAAGTTGATCTTTTGGACGTGATATGAGAATTTTATAAATCTTTTTATTTCGCCTTTAATAGCTTAGCATCAAAACGCGCTCCATATTTTCGGGTGAACATGCATGCCAAACTAAATTGACTGATCGAATTGAATTCATTTCCAAAAACATAATCAACATAAGTAAATACAAGATGATAATATAAAAATAAAATAAGGAGAAGAAAACCTCGAGCAACACACATTTTAATATATTCTTTCTTCCTTTTTTTTTGCAGGGAATTCCTCATTATAATTTGTATAATATTTTTCAATTTGATATGTTGTTTAATATCTATCAATTACAGAATAAGCGATGATGAAACTTCAGACAGAGCGCTAACGTATATAGCATTAGCTTGATCCACGAGCATTAAAACATATATGTCCTTGTAAGCTACAATAAAAGTTTCATTACTTTTGCACTTCCGAATGGCAAATTATATTTCATAATCATAAGCTGTGCGCTTAATATGCGTTACCGAAATGCTGTTGAATTTGACCTTAGTATGTTCATACATTAAGTGTCTACCAATTTACCAATTTATTAATTGCTTATTTTAGTATGGATTTATTCGTTAACTTTTCGCTTACTCACTTTCGATTTAATTATTCACTGATTTAATGGAACACAGTCATTCAAAACGTTCGGCAAAAGATTACCAAGCATTGGGCATTATGCCGTCCAACATTGTTTTCGTTTAAAAAAATTTCAACAGCCAGGTTCTAAATGCTCCCTAAATGGTTGATGGTGGCTTCGAAATCAACGTTTAGTGCTTTAAAAAAAACCAGTAAAATCAAATATACCATGTACATCAATTGCCAGAAACGGCAATTCTTTTATGAAAAGGACGTGCATCATCATTTACCCAACTTACTTTATTATCTACCATAATATTTCGGCAAAGAGTTTAACCACCTGTGGGGAACATGCCGTTAGGAATATCATTCGTTAGACAATGGCCACCTCATACCTCACCTCATGAAAGAATTTTCCAATTCCATCATAAGTTTTATTTTAACCGACATGTGTCATATATGTCCAACCTGTCTGCCCGTGGTACGTATAACTCTTTGAGTTGGGAATATTTTAACGAATAGATTAATTGATTAAAATTTGTGCTATTCTTACAACCTTTCATAATTTTTACACTTCCCTTGTAAATAAGTCAATGAAATACAATTTTTCATAGCTGATGGTTTTAATAGTGAAAATATTGATATTATTATTCTAATACGGAGCAATAAAAGTAGCAAGGGGCATTTAAAGAATATGCAACCGCGAGGACAAGAGCTAAAATGGCATATTATTTTTTTTTCCAAATTTGAAATTTAAAAACAAACTATTTTTAACCTGCATGAACATGATGAACACTTGTGTTTGTTGTAAGTTATTTTATGAAGAATAGATATTGACAAAATGAGAAATTAATTAATGTTTACGTCAATCTTATGGGATAAAATTATTTCCCCCAACCATATGGAGACATGAGGGGGTGATAGTACGCACCACTTCGTCACCCCTCCCCGCACGCACACACACACACACACACACACACACACACACACACACACACACACACACACACACACCCAAAGGATGAGGATTCATCCCCATCCCCCTGTGTATTCATTATTACACCTTTAAAATAATTTGGCATAAGTTTACAGAACTGTTGGTTTAAATCTATCAAATAAATGTGAATATTTTGCTCGTGTAAGTTAACTTTTGCTCTGGCCTGTTAAAAGCAAACTTCGAAGAAGCGGGTCAGTTTTAAAAAAAAAATCTTTTTTTGATAGCCAGTTATGAACTATTATTTTGTCAAATTTTGTACTCGTCATTGGCATTATCTGTGGCACTCTTGCTCATTTAAATGTGCAAAACTGTTTCATGCAACTATACATTTCGATTTATTTGTCGTTCTTTGTTTTTATTTCAGATCATTCCACTTTTGTAAATACTGAAAGACTCTGTTAGCAATTTCAATGCTTCGTTATTGGTGATTTATTAATAAACATATGTTAACATACATATAATAGAAAACTAGATCTTGCATGGCGTAGTTAACATTCCAAAAAGATTTGCAGTTGCACCATGTGGTGTAGGGTTATCTTTCAAGAAGTAATCCTGAAAAGGACTGAGCCAGAGCTCGAAAAAAGATTTAAAAAAACACGACGTTCCGAGTAGAATTAACGAACTCTTACTTTGAATACATATAACAATTTATCATGAACTTACCTGCCCACATTGGATCAGCGTCGAAATGAGGATGAGAGATAAAATTATGGGACTTAACATCCGCCACGCCGGGTCCAGCCGATTTGTCACAGCCATGATGTGGAATGAGTGGTGATCAATGACGACGACGACGATGTCGACAATGAAAACGTCGATGACTAAAAGTAAAAAGAAACCCTCTGATGAAGCGATGTGACGATCCAAGTTTCGCCGAATTATTCCTTCCCGCAATATGTTTCCTGCAAACGCGGCGGTGATATCTATTTCTGATTATCTGTCTGGTTTTCAGGAAAAATATTAATGAAGCTTTTTAGATGTATCCAAAGGATTATCAGCAAGGCCAATTGGCGGTTATTAAAATTGGCAGTAATCGAGTTTAGCTCTAAAGAGGGATGATATTGAAAAGGGTAGATTTATCCTACCCGAGTTCCGCAGCGGGAGATTTGCCAAATTACGATATTTTTCCTCGTCGCCAATCCCCGCGTTAAACCCCTTCACGCTTACCGGTGAATATTCCGTCGTTTGTCCCGAGCTCAAACCCGATGCGTCGCTAATCCAGGAGTCTCCTAAATATCACTGTAATTGCCATCAAATAAATGATGTCGCTTAGGTCAGATACAGTTTATTTACTAAAGCTTTGCAAATTGAAATAATGGTGCGGTCTTGTTTAACTCCGCAACCAAATATTGATGGAACATCGTAAGTGGAAAGTGTCAGTAATTACGGCGGGCGAACGCCTCTCTCACTCCAAATCAAGTTTGGTGGGTTGACGATCCGCGCCTGCGAGCACCTCTATTAAATCGAGCCGAGTAGTTTTTTTTGGCGGGAAATGTTTTTGGCGCGAAACGCTTTTCGCGGGAAATCGGTTGAGTAATCACTTTATGTTCTAGATTCACAGCTCCGGCTATTTGCTATGCTAATTCAGAGTGAAAATGTCAGCATTGATCGACATGAAATAAAATGAACCACAAAATGTCAGCAATATACCAATATTTCGTCAAAAACTGCAAATCTGGCAAACACTCTCTCCCAAACCGACGTTTCCAAAATGGTTGCGCGCGAAGTAGCTGAAGCATCCGTCTTTTGCAGACGACTCAATCAACTTTAAACAAAGAGGATGAATTATATGGGACAAAGTAAACAACTTCATTCAGGCATTCACAATAGCTCGATACACGCAAACGAATTTTCTTCACCTCTTTTAATGCGGAAAGATGTCAAACAAGCGTCGCACAATGAATAGTGGGGGTACTTTCTGTTGTGTGTATCTAGGTATTGTGAAAGCCTGAATGAAAGTTGTTTACTTTGTCAAAATCCTTTGTCCCTTCTGCTCGTAGTGATTAAAGACCAATAGCACAGGTATACTCGATGGTCCTTACCAATGATAACTGTGTCGACCTGATGTGGAACAATTGTGATATTGATTCCATTGTTTGAGAAAGCAATTAATCATCCAAGCACTGGTGTAGTCTGCGGGGCACAGGCCATTGGCTTTATTGGTGATGATGCGAGGCAAGATATACAGAACACAGAGTCTGTAATCAAAGGCTACATTGACTGCCAATTTGAGCTAGTGAACAGACGCGTAGCCAGGATTGAACGCGGGAGAGGGGGGCTAAATTTACTCCAAGAAAAATGCACAAAAGGGAAAAACTTTGTAAGTATTATTCTGCGGGCTGGCTGGAAACCTAGTTCTCATCAAAATGTTACGGATTTGCCGACCCTCTCAGCAATAATTAGCCACTTAACTTGTTTTCCTAATATAAGCAGAACCTGAAAATCCGTTAAAAAGGTTTGAATTTCTAAATTTTTGATAATCTTTGAGTTACCAATTTTATCGGGGGTCTTATTAAGCAAGAAATGTATGGCGTTGTCAAAGTCGGTAGCACGAGTGAATACATTTACATAATATTTTATCTGACAACCTAATTTTTTATCAAAATTTTACGGTTTTGCCGGCCCTCTCAGCCCCAATCCCTGTTACAGTTGATGGCGTAATATGTGCAATAACTAACCATTTAACTTGTTTTCCTAATATAAGCAGAACCTGACAATCCGTTCAAAAGGTTTGAATTTCCACATTTTTAATAGTCGTTGAGTTCCCAACTTTATCGGATCTTTTTGAGCGAGGAACAATCTTTCGGTAGCAAACGAGCGAACACTTAGGGGGTGTTGCTCAAAATCAACTGCAAATCAACTGCAACTTTGCAAATTATAACGCGCATTTTATTCGCGCACGGTATGCGCATTTAACAAGACGCGCATAAAACAATGGTTTTGATTGGCGCGTTCCGATCAACTGCAACTTGCGATCAATTGCAACCTTTGAGCAATACCCCCTTATTAGAGATATTTTCAGGGGAAAGGAATGGTCACGGTTGATGGATCGATGTCAACATTTGATATGCTGTAAATATTTCCATTGGTCGAAAGCAGCCAGCAGCTCAGTCAGTAATTAGTATTCAATGGAATTAAGCGATAATTCATGGCGTTGGTTCGAACCCAACAACTGCCACATTTATCTAAACACATGTATTTTGTAAAATATTGCACTTTTATGAAAAAGTATGCATATTCACTGTAAGCAGGAGGCCGAAGGCCTAAGAAAAAGTAAGCAACCTCCATCCAAGCTTGAACATTATAACTAAATGGACACAAAAAATCACCACCCTTCTCATTCTGCGGGGAAAATGTTGAACAAGAGTCGCACTTGTGACTTTCTTTTTGGTCACGAAGCTATTTTGAATGGCTTTTTTTTTTTTTGCTTGAATAAAGTTTTTAATGAAGTTTTGAATGAAGTTTCGAATGAAGTTTTGAACATGTTGAATGGGATTTAAAATAAAGTTTTGAATGAGGTTTGAATGAAGTTTTGAAAGAAGTTTTGAAAGCAGTTCTGAATGAAGTTCTTAAAGAGGTTTTGAATGAAGTTTTGAATGAAGTTTTGAATAAATTTTTTAATGAGGTGTTGAATTAAGTTTTGAATGAAGTTTTCAATTAATTTTACAAAGTTAAGGTAGTCATCATTCTATTTGCACTTTCATCATGTTCATTCGAGCATGCTCCCCTTTAGAACTAATAATATGCGCAGCTCGATTGGATAGCTTTTGAATTGTTGATATATCGGGATTTATTGATTTTCATGCAACACTACGCTTAATTGGCTACCGTTAGTTAGTGAAATCACAGACGAAACGACAACCCTGATTTCACTTTCAAGTTAATATGAGCAGGTAAAATGTCTTGATCTATCATATTCGCAGTTTAGATTTAAATTTCAGGCTCGGGTAATCCAATCTAATCTAAATTTGTTTCTGCTCAAAATATATACATATCAATTGTTGCTACGTCGGGATTTCTTTATTGCCATGCAATGTTACCATTTGGCTACCATCAGTTAGTGAAATCACGGACGAAACGACAACACCGATTTCACTCGAAAGTGATGCCGGTATGTGCAGGTAAAATTTCTTGATCTGTCACATTCGCAGTTTAGATTTACATTTGAGGCTCGGGTAATCCAATCTAATCTAAATTTATTTCTGCTCAAGATATGTACATAACAAACATCTTGAAGTCAGATTCACTTAACAAATTCATGATCTCTCTGGCTTCATGATATCAAGCAATATTTAATAAAGAAAAAAAAACGCTGTTTTTATTGTCATTTTATTTTAAAGAATATATCTAATGGCTACGTGACGCTTTGCCTGTTTCCCGCGCAAACTCGTCTCCTCTCAAACCCGTCGCCTAGCGACAAGACGCTGCGCTGAAGTACATGGAGACGATATTTGTCGTGTATTGTTCTCGATGTAGCTATTATAAAATTTGATGGGAAATAAGGTGACGGGGCGTATCCAGGATCTAGTGGGGGCTGGATGAGGAGGGCGGGGCTGTAAGTTGAAATTGTATGGGGAAGTCACCCTTTATTGCATAGTTGACGTTAAAGAAAAAAATTGCGAAACGAATGAATCAAAGAAGAAGTTTCAAGTAAATCAAACGATATATAAGAAAATTTTTAAAAAAATGTGAATTATATTAGCAAATCGATTTCAAAGGTGATTTGACATGCAAATTGGTACATTTTGGTCACGACGTAGTTTATTCATTTATCTGCAAGTAATTATTTTAAATGTTGCTATTTTGGGGAAAATTCTTATATTACTATGCACTCTATTTCAGGGTAATTGCCAAAATATGGTTTGACTGGTGATGCATTTTTTTTTACAAGTTGCATTAGTAAAGGAATCAAAATTGTTTTAATGTTTCTTTTGCTTGTTTGTATGTCGTGTATGTGTGAGTGCGAGTGTGTGTGTGTGTGTGTGTGTGTGTGTGTGTGTGTGTGTGTGTTATGTGTGTTGATTTACGAACCCACAAGAAATATCAATATTTTTATATTGATACTGGATAAGTTGTGAAAACATATTTCCACATACCCCACACTCAAACATTAGAGACACTCAAACACTATAAACACACACGAATCGACGCACACTTAATATACACTCCAAATATAAATACAATCATTTACCACACAAAACACAAACACAAACACACACACACACACACACAACAATAACATTTTATAAACAGTAGATATGAACACATTCTTCCTATATGTTCTCTATTTTGGGGTAATTGACAAATTTTTGCTCGACTGGTCAAGAGGAACTTGCATGTACGATACATGTTATCAGTAAAAGAATTGAAACTTTTCTTTGCTTGTTTCTTTGGGTTGTATGTGTGTGTATATATGTGTGTGTGTGTGTGTGTGTGTGTGTGTGTGTGTGTGTATTTGTATGTGTTGATTTACGAACCGACAAGAAGCCTCAATATATGTTTAAATTCTATTGTCACTTACAATAGCGGATGAATTTTTCTGAGGAAATAAAACGCACTCACGCACCTGCATATGCAATACACACACACCCGCTAAGGCACACACCCCACACGCACACGCCACACAATTGCATTCGTACCAAATTGTTTGATATATGTTTTAATTCTATCGTCACGAATGATAGCGGATAATCCTTTTTCTGTGGAAAATAAAATTCACACACGCACATGCATATGCACACACACACACACACACTTGCTCAAGCACACACCCACACACACACGCCACACAATGCATTGAGTGCTCATATCCACATTCCTAATCGTTACACACGCACGCACGAGATCATACACAAATATTCAGCCCACAAAAACATCTGATATGTGCTAAAATTAGTGATGAAAACGCACTCACACAACCCACACTAAAACACTAAAAAAACACACACACATTCGCATAAACTGACGCACACTTCCAATACAATTAATAAACATAAACAAGCACAATCACGCACAAACATACACACCCACACAAACGATTTCTCTCAACAAGATCTTATCATCAGTAGATATGAATACATTCTTCCTAATTATCACATCAGACTTTTTAAACCTGATAATCCGTTCGAAAGCTTTGAATTTCCAAATTTCTACTAATCCTTGAGTTCTTAACTTTATCGGCTGTTATTGTCGATAGCAACAAGTGAATACTTTTCATCACTCTTTCCCCATTACAATTTGCTTTCTGAAAGAATCCATTCGAAAAGAAAAAGTATTTGTGAGAAAAAAAAAGAATATATAGGGTTAGTTATGCTTAATCATGCTTAATTATTAGGTTTATATGCTTTATGTATCATGTAGATGTATTTTGATATCGTTATATGTTTATTATATGCACACCGCAGGGCTTAAAGCATATCATGTTTTAATGCTTACGTCATAGCCCTTCTATTTAATATCTCATTTAGTTTAATTTGTGTTTTATACCCATCATGTATGATATTATTGTCACATGTATTATTAGTTTGTCTGATGTTTTCATATGAATGATATGTAATGTGATATAGAAACTAATAAATTCGACTCAATCAAATTCAATTCAATTCAATTCGACGAAATAAATCATATAATTTTGTAATACTAATAATATATTCAACTCAATTCCGTTCAATTTTTAATCATTTGCTGTTTTCAGCCTGCGTCGTTTCAACTTATGAAAATCGCAGACATGAAATAGTGACATATACTCAACACGATGTAATACTCCATACTTGTTCAATTTGAAGGAAGCTAAACTAGATTAACATCATCCCTTTCTTGTTGATATTACGGAGCTTAAGCAAGTGGACGGAAGGGCTGATCAGAAAGTTAGCCCTAAGGTCCGTTCCAGAAGTAGCGTTGTGTTGGTAAATACATTAAGCATTGCCAACGTTAGAAGAGGACGGTATAATTCGATTGATTGGGTCTACACAGACTACAATTAATAGATCGGTATCTATGAAGTAAACAATGCACGTAAGGCATTCGAGTACATCATCAATCCATGAATCAAACAATTAGTGATTCAGCAAAGGTATGTCATGACAAGAGTATTATGTCATCTTCTTTCCCCAGCATGAAAGGGAGGGCGAAAAAGGAAAAAAAAGGAGACCCTTTTGTTGAAAGGGTGGGACCTCTTCGACTTGTACTTCTTATTATTACATAGAATTATAATTATACATGTACGTCATTATAATTTGTATAATTTAGGAATTCTTGTGCTGAACTAACCAGGCCACGAAAGACTTGGAGTGATGACGTAAAATACGTCATCACACTGGCGTCTTGATGAGAACCTTATTCCTGGCGAGGATCGACCTGAAATAACGTTCTCAACCTTAGCGGCCCGCGAGATTTTCCCGCGCTTGAGAAATATCCGTCCTGAACGGCCCTTCCGTCTTCTTTGCTTAAGCTCCGTATTAACCCAGGTAACAACCTTGACAAGAAATACAAACGCATTGTAGTGATCTATTCACCGGCACTTATATCACTGTGTTAATAATATAAAGCTCTTTGGTGTATATTACCATATTCGATCAAGCAAGTACAATAACTCAACTTTCATACTCTCCCACCGTATCAATTTAATCATCGTAAAAGGCCTATGCTACCTGTTGAATTGTGTGCAGTTGTTGTCATGGCAACCACCTGACATCATTTAAAGATGGCGGATTCTAATTATCAAAAAAAAAATTGAGGAATAACGATTTGAGAACGGTTGACTTCAGCTTGCGAATCATTCAGCTGAAATGATGTTGAAATGGAAAACCAGAATAGATACTGCCTTTCGTTGTATTTGTTTTAACATTCGAAGAAACTCATCGCGCTCGGATTAAACGTATATTAAAAAAGAAAATGATGAATGTTTTGCCAATTAACCCACTCCAAATGAATTGCTCCGTTTTGCAGTGAAGTTAAAACTGCACATTAAGCATGTAGCATCACCCCC
>BQKZ01001121.1:6928-70575 GCA_036244855.1 Temnopleurus reevesii
CGCCTAACAACGATGAGTATCATAAAACCTATAATCCATCATTACAAGATCCCCTAACAAATCCTTTCAATAACATGCCAATTTACATCAATTATGTCATGCTATTAACTTACTGAGCTGCCTGCATGGCCCTAATGCCTCAAAAGTTGTTTGTTTGTCCTACACCGACCGACTCTCTTTTTTTTCAGATCTGATTTCCCCTCTTTATTTCTTGTCTTTCTTTTCATACACAGAAAAATCAAACGAAACTCATGAACATACATATAAAATGTGGTGGCAAAAGCGTAGTTTATATTTGTCGTTTGGTATTTCTTGTCCCCAACGAAATTATTTTCTATGAGACACCAATAACCTTCTATTTTGGAAGAATACTTTAATATTGTTTTCTTTTTAAGGGGGGGGGGGGGTTCTAAGGATGTGGTGAGTTAGAGGCTGAATATTTCTTAATTTTGATATAAGATGTAATCAAAACTTTAAAAAGATATATACTAATGATAATAATGATATTAACGACTAACCGACAGGTACGAAAACAAAAGGACATTTTAGGGCATCCAAACATTTTTTCAGGGCTAATAATGATTTACTAGAACGTACTTTAAGATGATGGATAGTGACAAAGAGGAGAGTTTTACGCAATCATCCTATAATATTAAGAGCAGAGGGGGGGTTTGATCCTAATTACGACCAGGACATCAACTTTGATTGATTATTTCAGAATATCATCTCTAATTTGAAATGCTAAACATATCTTGATTTTACCGATCGCTTTATGATTATGCGATTTATCATATTTATAAGCTCTGTCAAAATCAAGGATAATCCGAGAGAAAAATAACCATTTGTATCGGTGTCACTCTACTCTATACCTGTGATAAATTACCGACTCTTTAAACGCCTTCTTGTGTGTGTTGAATCCAATTTGTTTTCTTTCATTTTTATTGCTCCACTTTTTTCGATATAATTTTTGTTACAGTACTTGATAAAGTTCATGAATTGGTTGTAAAGATGAATAATACGAGGTATTCGTAAAAGCGCGAAATATTTTAAGAAAGCAACGACCGGGAAAATACTTATACAATGTATAACAGACAAAATATATCATATCTTATGGAAAGATATCTTTAGTCGGGCATGGTAATGAAAAAAGAGGCAAAATTATTTTTAAAAATCTAAAATGGTATAGTCTAATCAAGAATGCTTTCTTTTTTACTTCTGTAAATGGTGCGAAGAAAAAAAAAGAGTCTGGGAAATAGGACCACAGATAAAAGAACATTTTACGAATTAAATAAAAAGAAAGTCCTCAGCAATTTGCCAGACATATTGCCAATTTCATGACGTCATGGGTGCCTCAACAAGCATTCATTTTGTTTATAATATTTATCCTGTAAAGTTCATTGCTTGTCGAAATATATGATTTCTTTTAAACTTGAACATATTTTATTTTATCAATTTTATATAATTTTATAAGCTAATGTGCACCTGGTTAAGCATCGGGGGAATTCAGATTTCTCTGAAAAAAAAACATTTTATAGCATTCCTATGGATGTTTGATTTCATCAGTTGCCAGTTTGTCTGAATGTTTAAACATACACAATTTTCTCATTAGTTGTCCGACTTTCCTCAACATATTTGTTCTTCTTTTTGTGTAATCTTCATGTTTCTATCAAACATTATTATTTTAAAGCTCGATAATTTGATCTTTTGATCACCATGACATTTACGTTTACTTCTCGCATGTACCCCTCCCGTGGTAAAAGCTATGCGAAATCCTTTCAACATACGATCTAACTTCATTTTTGTTTTCTTTTTTATATATAATATACGATCTAACTTTGCTGGCACAATGATTCTTTTGTTGCGGATCTATTTAAATATGTCTGTCAAGATTTTATTTCATTCGACAATTACATTACATTGACTTTAAATGCTTAAACCATCCCTGTGTATCTACTTTAATCATTTTTTTTTCTTCAATAAATGTCAGACGTGATCTAGTTATAAACGTTTCTGTGACTAATTAGATTTTCAAATATGAAAATACATAGGAAAATATGCCCTATTTGATTACTTTGGTGTCACACTATAAAGATATCTGTTGGGGCAATATGATATGAAGTTCAGAGTCGCTTCATCCCATGCGCGTATAATTTGACAATGATTGAATTCTACGAGTCTTGGTTTACCCCTATAAAGGCTGACTCACACCTTTGCGTTCATTACCCAACGTCTGCCCAGCGTTGTTCCGTGACGTCAGTAATGCGGAGGAAAGGCGCTTGACCGACAATGAAGGAGTACGTCCAGCTTTCGACGTAAGCTTGCGAAACAGTCAAGCCAACGTCGTTTCTCTGTATTGTTGCGCTGGCGTAACGTCTTGAACGCTGGGGAAACGTTGACTATAAACGCAAAGGTGTGTGACAGTCTCAAAGTCAAGCCCTAAAGGCCTGCGGAGTCACACGTTTGTGTAAATAACAAACACATGCAAAGTTTAAAGTACACCGCACACCTTGCGACTGCCTTACGATCCGATTTTTCAAAGAAACTGTAAGTGTAATTTCTGAGAAGTATCTAAACATGCACATATAAAAATTTCATTGAGATTCTGAAAACTCAAATCAATAGAAAAATCGGGGGTAAATGCATAATGCAATTATTCTCAACGGAAGGAAAAACCAAATCGGCTCCAAGTCATTCGGAAGTCGAAAGAATCGGGGCAGTCTTAAGATCATTTACAATTTGGAACTGATTTGTCAGTTGTATCCGGTATAAAGGTCATTAACGCGTTGAAATGATATGTTAGATATTTATATGATTTTTCAAAACAAGAGTCAGAGAGATTTTATTTGTCAAAATGCGCATGCAGAATATTACTGCGATTTATTTCCTAAATGAGATCGTAAGCCGAACATGTGTGCGGTGGGCTTTAAATAACAAAAATAACAAAACGTTTCTAGTGCGCAAAAATTCGTTGGGAAGACGTTTGACTGACATTGAATATTTTCGACTTTCTCTTGACGCAAGTATATGCTAAATTGTTGAAAACAATTGGTCAAATTACAAGATTGTGCAAAACAAAATTGTCACAATACAGACTAAAGAGATGATTACACTTGAAATAAGTTACCATGACATTAATATGCTTGCATGTAACGATGTACGCATGCACAAATTTGGCTGAAACATATTGATAAAACGGTACCTGCTCAGAGGCTGCATTAAAAGCGGTCTATATTTTAACCTTTCCAAAAGACATTGGTGCCTAAAGATTCTATAATTCTGCAGACGATTTTTCAAAGCAGCCAAACGTGTGTTCTGTTTTTCACGTCCAATTAATTCAATGAATGCAACTAAATAATTTGAAAAGGAAATATATACTTAAAAGCATTCATAAAGTATTCATTACATGTCAGAATACGTAATTAGAGCAAGAAAATGACAGGTTTTGCAGTACACGGTTGCCGAGATTATCTTGAATCGATTACAACATGCGTTTCCTGTGTTACCCAAAACAGGACACAACAAAGTAGACAACATGTGGACAACATTACAAAAACTCCGGAACTTTTTGCGCTTTTCTAATTTTCATTTACTCACTACTCTGCCAATATATAATTCTTTGGAAAATGGTTTGGAAGATGTTGTTAACCTATCATTGAATTATTCTCTGCATGTTTGGCTCAATTTTGTGGCTGTTTTTAATTTTGCAAGAAGGAACGGCTTTATAGAAAAGGTGTGTCTGTGCCCTCGTCGACCGCGATATTCATTCATCACGCTCAGGCAGGCGGAACTTGATCACCATATTGATTTAAACTCCTTGAATTATATCTGGAATAAAAAAAATCTTTCTCGAAATTGGGGCCTCATTCAATCTCGACCTACACGACCTAAGGGCATGATGATCAACACGTCGTTGTCTTGGTGCAAGCAAAGAGACAAAAGACTCTTTGGCGAGAGATATCACAGATTTAGAATCAATACGGTATGGTTACAGATGGGCTCCAAATAAAAACAATTGTCCATAAATTTGTCACAAAAAAACTAAGAGTAACATGTTTTGTGATATGTCATGTATTTTGTATTTGTTAAATAAAAGAATGTTTCCCAAACATCGCATCCAAATGTTGCCTCCTTTCACGTAAACTCTGAATAAAAATGCAGCATTACAACTTGCAAAATGGGAGCATCATTTAGGCTGCAATAAATATTCGATTTCTTTTAGAAATGTGTAATATTGGTAATTTTAATCAGTTTGCAAACATTTACAAAATATGCTCAAAAAGTGGCATCAGTGGGGATCAAACCTGGGCTATAATTTCGTGACTTTAATATTCAGCTACTCAAGTCGATACTTATGATTCTCTTACGAGTATTCTCCGTATTTTCTCTACTTGTTTTTTATTACTTTTTTATGAGAATACTTATTCCGGAATAGAATGAATGAACTCTTTTAGCAGAACTTGCGCCGTTTTTGATTCATTTCATGACATGGTTTGTATTACTCTTCGTGTTTCCCTGTTTTATTTTCCATTGTTATTTGTGCCCGTTTCTGAATGTGTTATACATTGATCAATAGCTTTCTGAAAAGTAGGTTGGACCTGGAAACAGCCTTTAGAGAGTGATTGAATAAATAAAATAAGAATACAAATTTTACAATGTATGGGACTATAACATGAGAAGTGCAAAGCTTGTTAAAAAAAAGAGAACACAAACATTGAGTGAACAAGAATATTGTGCTGCAGAATATGATATCCATTGAATAGAAATAAGGTCAGTTGTTATGAAACCAAACGACCAGATCCCTTTCAAGGCATCTCCTTTCCATTTCAGATTTTTCTGATCGGTCTTTCTGTCTTGCCTATTACTTGCCGAATTGACGTTGGAATAAATGAAAATTGATATAATGGATTTGGTCAAATCGCAAACACATATTTCAGCCTACTTGGCTTACTGGATTTGTTTTGGGGGATTGAGAAAACCGGTGCCACAAAGGTCACATTGTGTTAACAGGGGCTTGTGATTCTTTGTCTGTATGGGAAATAAATATATGACGTAGATATAGCTGCTCTACATCACGGGATTTAGGTCATCATAATTGTTTGCTTTTTTAACCACGAGACCTATAGAATAAAAATGAAGAATAATCATCCACTTTCTTAGTGTATCATTTGTCATCACTTTTTTGAAGATGTTCCTAATTCACTGTATGTGCACCATTTGGACTGAACTCTCCGCGCAGGATTGCATTATGCGCCGGTGTCCTCTGGACATGTATGACCAGTGTCCAAGTTGACCCAAGGGAATTACGGTACGGACCTTTATTTAATCTGCTAAGAACAGCAGTCTCTCAAGTCAAGATCTGTTATTTATTCATTAGGCTTAATTCAGGAGAAAATAAAAAAGTGAGGGGCCTTTCATTATCTCTCTTCTCTTTCTGGTAATCTCCTCCTCTTCTCTCTCTCTCTCTCTCTATCTGTCTCTCTCTCTCCCTCTCTCTCTATCCATCTATCTATGCCCCCCTCTCTCTCTCCCTCTATCCTTCTCTCTCTCTCCCTCTCTCTCTTATACAAATTAGAAGGCATTTTCGTTTCCATAGTAGCACGTATCACCAATGAGTTATCTGTTCACAGGACATAGGCTAAAGATATCGTCCTTGGAAGTACACTCCTTTCACGAACCGGAAAGTACAACGCCATCTATCTCTTGGTCTTGAACGCTCACCATAATTTTGCAGCCTATTTTTTTTTCGAAGGGGGCCACAACCGGTCAAACCAAAGAAAGGAATATAATAAAAAAAAATGTTTAAAATTTACTTAAAATCTGTGGCACAAATGTTTTAATAGTGTGGGAATCGAAAATATACCACTGTCTCTAACTTATATGAAGTTTATATACAGTATGAATTAATAATTCATATGGAGCATGAATTAATAATTCATATGACGTTTACGAAATTCATATGAAGTTTAAAAGAAGTCTCACTGACTTTCAGATTTATCTAATGTTGATAATATTATGTGAAACAGTTTCCACGTATTTTTAAAAGTTCACCGTGGATCTGGGATCCCCATCTTCAATTACACAATCGCAGCCGTCATTCCCTCGTAGTGATCTTACTGTAATTCTAATTTATTTAGATTAGCCAACGTATCGCGTTACCCAGAAGTCCCGGTTTCATATTTACGTTAAAAGCCAAAGTATACCAATCGTATGTTGGGATTCATCATTAGGTTCGTAGGCGCAGGAATACGCAAGGCAGACGCTTGGATAACGCTCGAGTTACGTTCAACGCACGCACATATTAGCATCCGCCAAGCGTTTCTCGTGTGTATTTCTACGACCGTAGATGAATTAATTTTGTACATTCATTTAAAAGCTGTTAATGATTAACCTGACTGTGTAACTGAGCATAACAGGTAACGTGAAACTTTAACTAATCTAAGTAAATTAGAATTACGGTAGGGGTTTTATAAGGATCAGTGTAGAAGAAGAAGTAGGATGAAAATGGAGCTGTGTCGTAATAGAGAAAAACACTACACCCTTAATCACTAGATGCGTACGGCTCCTAGTTTGAACTGATTTATATATTTGCTCATTGAGATATCTCTTAACGATGACATCTTTTAAGAAATGCTCCACTCAAGTATGAATATGTTGATTGTATAATTCCTCTTNTAACGATGACATCTTTTAAGAAAGGCTCCACTCAAGTATGAATATGTTGATTGTATAATTCCTCATGCTTTGAAGTTAATGTCGAGTAATTGCAAAGCGCTTCACTCTGCGAAATGAGTGCTTTATGTTATGATGATAGCAATGCATAATAATACTTGGCTTGACAAGGGTTTTTAATAAAGCAATTCGAAAGTTGATTAAAGCGTAATAATTTCCGTCACCACGTGTTATCCCACGCTTGCCAACGCAGGAAGCGACACATGTGACCAGTGTCATATTAAAAAAAAAAGTTCAGACACATCCGAATTTGACACCTTTAACACGATATATTTTGTTTTCATGAAATTAAGTCGAACGCCAATTCAATGCCCCTTTGTAATGATATTCGACTCGGAACCAGCATGTGATTGTAGTGTCCGTACAGTTCAATACACGGCGTACGGATCTACTATTCATGGACCACTTCATTTTACGGAAATAGTTATATCGTGTTTTATATTTGCTCATTCCTATGCCATTATATATTTTCGAAAAAAGTATGGTGCACATATTGTTTATAATTGGGTTTGAGCATTCTTTTCAAGTTTTGTGCGATTGCGTGAACTTTTATTCTTCGGTCAATACCCAAACCAGATATTACGTTTAGATACTTTCAGCGACACAAATCATTAGCCTTTGGAAAACCAGTCGTCTAAATAGAGAGTATAATGCAACTTGCATTGCTGCCTACACCTCGTTCGATGATATACACTGTGAGCAGAAGGGACAAAGGAGTTGGACAAAGTAAACAGCTTCATTCAAACTTTCACAGTAACTGAATGATCACAAAATAAAATAGCTTCCATTTTCTTTCACGAAACAGTCGCGGAAGTTGCTGACCTTGTCTAAATCATCTGTCCCTCCTGCACACAGTCTGTGATAACGGCTCTGATAAAGATCTTCTTTATCATCGTTCCAAAATCATTTAGACAGTCAAATCTCACTTATCCCCTATGGAAAATATGTTCTCTGAAACAAAAAATAAATAAAAATAACAACATTTTAAGATTGTAGAAAAATATTATTATAAGGGCACCAAAATGGCTTAGCTTAATATCAATGAATGACACTAAAACTACCATCATCATCATAATCATCATTATCATTTTCAACATCATCAACATCATCACCATGATCATCATCATCTTCATCAACACCATCATCACCATCATCATCATCATTATCACCATCACCATCATCATCATTATCATTATCATCATCAACATCAACATCATCATCATCATCATCATCATCATCATCACCATCACCACCATCATCGCCAGCACCACCATCATCATCATCATCCTCTATCATGGTCATTATCATCATCATAATCATCATCATCATCATCATCATCAACAACAACAACCTCACAATAATGATCATCATCATCAACAACATCATCATCATCATCATTATTATTATCAGCATCTTTGGAATATAGATAGAAGGAAAATGTAACACATTACTACCTCGTGTATTCTCAAAGTAGGCGCTTTATCTTTTTAAACCAATTGTGAATGTTGTTCATTTAGTCATGTATTTTGCCAACTATAAGTTGATCAACAGAATGTCCAAACTTTAGATTAATAGTTTTCATGATGCCATCACAGATTCTGCAAAGGTTGCCAACTTAAGGACGCCCATTATCGTGGAAAATATATGAATTTGGACGAATACGGTATCCGATTTTGCTCAATTTGTCAGAGTATGTTCATCTTATTTCTTTTTATGCACAGACAGCTCATTAGTGTCTTGGGGAAATTCCCTCTAAACAGACATTCTACAAAACGTCTTCTTTTTACCACAGCATTGTGACTGGTAAAATCAAATTCAATTATAGTTTATCGTGTGTAATAAACCACGAAAACGTACTAAAATAGTCCAACAAAATTCATTATGTGTGTACTGTTTTGTGTCGTGCAGGAAATCTGAGGTTTAAGGGGAACAAGCTCTTGGAATTATTGTGATGACAGTGGATGGAGAGAATGAGATAAACATATCATGAAAATTTGAACAAAATAGGATAATCCGTGGAAATGCTTATGAGTTTTCATATTCGCTAGATCAGCAGCGCTGATGGAATATGTGACGTCCTGTCGGATAACTTGCCATTCACTTTGCGAAATTTAACATGTTCTTATTTCCTCCTGAAAATTCAATGTAAAGTTTGATTTTCTGCTTTAGTAGATCATGCCTTTATAATTTGTGCATGTATTTTGTAAGGAATCATGTTGAACCCAAGTTCTTCGTGCTAAACTAATTGATTTTTGCAAATTTTATACACAGCTTTTGTCAAAGTTGCCGATTGCACGAATCTCAGAAGCGACAGGGATCGTGATATCACTGATTTTTGAATGGATTTTCCGATTGTACTCAAGCTTGTTCATCTACTTTTTCGTCATTCGGTTATAAACAATAATTCTATGGAACACGATATAATCTAAAACCATAAAATTGATTCGAACGCCAATTCAATGCTCATTTGTCCTGAAATTGAAATCTGGACCGGCTTGTGATTGTGATGTCCGCAAATGTCAATGCATGACGTACGGATTTATTGTTCCATGAGACACTTTATAGTGTTTTTTTTTTAAAGTTCTGTTAGGGGTGGATTCCCCTTAAATTTTCTGAACCTTTTTTCGTCTCACTCTGCAATATACGATCGATCCGTATCCCTGTCTGCGTTGGTCTAAAGTTAGTGTGAAATTGCAAGGTGATGTAAGATTGTAATCGGAACAAAGTCCCGCTTGGTGGCCTGAGATGTAATGACGTCATTCTGATCTCAGGGACTCAATTGGTCAAACATGAAAGATTGGATACAGGCATGCAACAGTTGGGCCAAGTGAAAGAATAATGAGTGCTTCTATTCCGGGTTTAGGAAAACGTCATGAGGAGGTGCCCCATTTATATATAAAATTATACATATATATATATATTTTTTTTGTTAATAGGAGCCATATGACTTCTCTATTACAGACACATAAATAGAACATTTAAAAAATGACGTTTCTCATCCATTTTCAGGAAAAAGCGATGAGGAGGAACCTTTGAATGAATATTTTCTTTCTGTTGTATGAAAAATGGCACCCATGGTATTTTTTTTATCATCCTATGGCGTCATTTTCCTTCAGCAAGAAATTCATCCACATTGTGCTGCACTCGACCCAGGTGAGGTAAATGGGGACGGCAGAAAGAAATTCCTTGTAATGCGGAGCCGCGTAATATGGCTGCCAGCTAGAGCCGGGTAATAGTGAGTGTAAGGCTTTCAGCGCCATGAGCACCGATAAGGTGGACCTGTGCGCTATACAAGCATGACAAGTAGCCCCCATTATTCATTATCCAATACACGTAAATAATGTATACACAACGCATTTTCAATGTTTCAATGGTGTCATAGTTTCATGGTGTCTTAGTCTTATAATATTATTCAACACTAAAAATGGAAGCGAAATCAAACATAGTGCGTGTGCGTCACTGTGAGCTGACGGAACGAAGGATTTGGACCAAGTAAACAGTTTCCATTGAAGAATTCACAATAGGCCGATGCGGGTATATATATGTCATTGTGGGAGTGGTGAACGAGACTACCTTGCATTAACTAACATCAGCTAGTTGGTACAAAGGAACTTATATTTAATATAACCTGTATCAACGCAGAGACAATTTATGCCTTTGAGTAGGCTTCACGGTATTGCGTGTTAATTTTCTTGATTATGTTAATGATCTGGAAAAGGACATTCCTGATCCAAACGTTTGGGAAAGAATTTACATCTCCAGGAGAAAGGATTTTTTTTTGTTTTTTTTTTTTTTTAACATTTTAACATTTTTTAAAAACATTGGACATGAATTCCTCACTGAGAGCTCAAGTGGAAAGAAAATATTCACAGAAAACAGTTCGTTCGTTTCAATTAAAATTCTACCAAGAAGTAGCTACTTATCGCAAAAGAAGAATAACACCGTGTAACGGTTTAATTTACAGGCATACTGCCTCACGTTGCGGAAATGCCACTCATGGTGCGATCCGTAAACGATCAGAAAAAAGGGTGTGTTTTCGCGATACTGTTCCTGTAGGAACGGCTGTTGGCGGCTTGAATAGGTTATGCCATTAAAACAAGAATATATCCGGATACTCGTGAGAATCATCTCTCAATTTCGAGCACATTGGTTTGTATAAATTTCATGCAATTTAAGAATACGTCAGCTCATTTTAACATTAGTTTCTTCATCCCGACCATTGCAGATCTTTACTTTTAAGATCACTGTTTGGAGCACTTCATTTGTCACATGTGAATGTTAAAAATCGCTACCATTTTGGTTACACCAAGGACTTTCGACAATGGACAGTTATATGTTATGTAATGGGATCGCTAGCGTGTGACTTCCATTGTCATCTGAATAACATTCTTTTAATATTTGTCTACTTTGATGTCATGATGGTCACCGCCGATCCGGATGTAGGGAGAAACAAGAAGTCTGTTTTCACACATTAAAATTGAACAAATCGTGTGCGAAGAAGGCAATAAATCAATTAAATCCTGAAAAACCAATGTGCAGTTCTTATTTACGACGGACTACTTTAGTTCCATGTGATTTATTTTGGAAAGGGTAGATATATATTAATAATAAGGCTGAATAGTGATTGAATGACTATCACTTATGATCCAATTTTTGCAGAATTCCGCATACTTTTCCAGAGATGCAAGATACAAAGCATGTATTGGTCATAAGTGTCTTGACGTTATTGAGGTAATCATGTGTGTCCGGGATTTTCAGGATAAGATAAAAGCATATTTTATATCATAAAATCGTCTGCTTCGCAATTTTCCTGCTCCAAATCTGAAAGATGTTCATTGAAAGTTATAGTCTAAAACAGGACAGGACAAAATGTTCCTTTGTCAATGAAAAAAATGCACATAAGTGCTTTAATTGTTAATCATCTGCATGTTCTCATCACGTCCATCTGAAAAAGGGTCCTTGGTTACACTATCCATGAACAACACAAAACCATGAGAGAGACTTTTACTTTGCATGGCCATGAAAGGTTGTTTGTTTCATGTTCTGCGCAGAAACATGCAACATTAGACACATTCCATGGATATCGCCTAATGGCAATAAAATATCAAATGGGTCCGCTTCGAGATTTTATCACTCAAATTTGTTGCTTGAAAAGAGATTGTTATTTGTAATGAAACCAGACAACCTTGGCATAAAAAACACAAATATTTTTTTAACCCCATCAAAACAATAAATGAATACTTGGAACTAAAGAGAAATAAGGGCACATAGTGTACTATGCAAACTGGGGGGGGGGGGGAATTGCAACATTTTAGGGCACCAAATTATAACCTTCTTTCATTTCAAGACTTTTTTTTTCTGGATACAGTGTTTTTTTAATGCCTATAAATTCTGACGCATATCTGGTTCTATAAAAATATTGAGAAAGTCCTTGGTTTTCTGATCAGGTGATCCTCATAGTGGAACATTTTAAAGAAACGTCCTTTTAATTTCTCTCTCCCTCTCCCTCTCTCTAGATTTAACCTTGGAATGTATAATAGGCACACATTTATGAAACAAGATCAATACTTGCACAAAAGAACGTGCTTTCTGTGTTGAATTTCTATGCGCTCCTTTAACTTCAGTGAGAAAAAACATCTCATTTGTCAATAGGATTCGTTGCATGGTTATGTTAATTTTAGAACTCCAATTGTAAGAGAAAATAGGCCGCCAGAAATCAATAAGTCATTCACACCGAAGTAAATAATTATTCAATAAAATAAGGAAGAAAAAGTCTCTCTCTATCAGATAATTCGTGATGTGGTGGGCTTAATTCAATCATGTGTACCTGAAAACAAAAATAGCACCCGAGGAAAATGGTTGATTATCATTTCCTATCTTGAAATAAATCCAAAAGTTGCATTCCGCCATTTTCCTGATTTTTTTTTCACCGCTTATTTTCGCCTCGTCGCCATTACTTCGCCGGGTCTCAAAAGTCAAATGGCCCGAGGTCATGCGAGCTCCGTTGTTACATTGTGAAGATCGCGGTAAGTGAATTACGGAACACACTGCTATCTAATGCCGTTATCATTTCCCGTCCAGCTTGCTGCGAGCTATATCGCAAGATCATAGTGCGCCGTTGGCGACCGACGGATGTCTTGTACTAGCGGAAGCTCATCATGTTTCGTCTCCCCACGCCCCGGGATCCACCTGGTCTGTCCGCACTGGTAAGTAACTATCCGCAAGTGAAATAAGCCAGAATTCTAGTTCCGATAATCAATAGACCTTTAGGTAAAAAGGAATCTAAATATGGATCAGAATACAAACCGAGATGAGTATACACAAGGAAACTTTAATCGAGACCGATTTACGGAATAATCAATTAATAAACAAGGATCGTGTCCAACCAAAAGACACGTGCTTTCCGACATCGACCAACATATAAAATACTACGTGGGACCATACTATAAACTGGCAGCAAATCATTCGGAATTATTCTAACCCATTGAAATCTGCAGCCTGTAATCCAAAAACCTTTTGCAGGGTCTTTGTTGTTTGAGTAGTCAATGGGTTAACTGATATCATTGACTATTCATATCCCCCTTACGTCAATCTAACGTAGATATGGACATATTATATGTTTTATTCAACAAAATGAATGCTACTGCTTCTAAAACACTTCTAAAACGCTTTGAAAATTTTACTTTACGGATATATGTACTTACATTAAGCGTTCCATTTGTCACAGAAAGTTTCATATGTGACCCCAAAATGGTCACATTTTTACTCATACTGAGGCCGTTTTGACCCGGATTGGAGCGTGAACCCATGTGATCTTTCCGGGTCGTTCTGACACGGATTTTCTAAACAGTGTTTGCAGTTTCCTTAATAAAGGTACATGATCAGACCTTTCTTGATGAGTTTTTTGATTCGTCATGAAACCATTTAAGCTTCTTGGAAGACGTTCACTGTGAGGAGAAGTGGCATATTATCTGGACAAAGTAAGCAACTTCCTTTCAAGGAGGCACAATACCGAGAGGCACGCAAACAGCAAATTCCTTAATTCTATGGAGAAAAGTCGAACATTCGCCCAACCCCTTTTAGGGTTTGCTACCTTCTTTGCTACCTCTCCAAGGGTCCTACTTGTTACAAGTTTTAAACTTTTAGTAGTCACCCTTTTTCTATTGTCATCGAAATGTAAACAATGCATTAAACATGCGTTTTACATTGTAAATTACATCATTGTATTTGATTTTTTTTTTATAATTGATGATGGAAATAAAGTCGAACTGAACTGAGGGAATAAACAATGAAAGTTATTTTATTTTGTATGCATGAAACTATTGTCAAGAAGTAATATTTACTTTGTTCAATTTATATAACTCGTAGTTTTAGCTCTAAGTAATGTTATATCATAACAGGTACAACTTAAACGACGCATCCTATCCAACATTTTGTACGAAAAGCCCCGGTCACATAGAGCCCCGGAAGCAACACGATTCACCCCGACTCGTTGTTCTGAGGCAGTTAACTGTGAATTAACAAAGAGTCGAGATGAATCGTGTTGCTTCCGGGGTCCTATGTGACCGGGGCTTAACGCATTGTTTGAAGAATGTGCCGATTGGAATATTTTGTTTCTAATTTAACACTTTGATATTTCAAAAGAGTTGTAGCATGTTCAAGCACCTAAAATATATATAGATTTATTCTTTCATTTATTTCAAGCATGATTTGCAAGAGCACCCTTATCGAGTACACAATTTTCAAACACAATTTAAAACATGATGAAACACGGAAATATTATGAAATGAATCACAATTAAGACAATGGGTTTTCATAACATCATGGAAAGAGTCCTCGACTCTCAAAAGGGTTTTAAGATGGTTGATTGATCTATATTCGGCTTCATTTTTCTTATTCGCTGTTTCTCGAAAACTGTCCAATCTTCCGGTGTTTGAAGTGAATCGAGAATATGACATTTTACATAAACCTAATATCGCTATATACATTGAATAGGGGTTAAAATAGGGGTATGAAAGGATATACGAAGAACCCGAGGAGGTTCCGAAGTGGCTATTTAGGTAATCGGAGACCCCGTTCAGATATTCGGTGTTACACCAATTTCACGAAAACCTGTTTAACAGAAACTGGTGTAATATTAATAATAATAATGATAATAAATGCAATTTATATAGCGCACGCATCCACTCTGCTGAGTATTCGAGGCGCTTTACATTATTATTACCCTGGCTTTCGTCCGGCAGCCATCCACGGCGCACTTGGCATTTTAAGGAATAACTATTTCTGCCAGGTACCCATTCACCTCACCTGGGTTGAGTGCAGTACAATGTGGATGAATTTCTTGCTGAAAGAAATTGACACCGTGGGTAGGATTCGAACCTACGACCCTCTAGGTGAAAGGCGAGAGTCACGACCACTACACCACGGTAGGTCTGAACGGTACAAGCAGTCATTAAAGTGGACATCCAAACTGGTTTAGAAATCTGCTTCACGGGTTGATTTTCGTGACCAGGAACCAGTTCAGCCAGTTATTTGAACGCTCAAGATTCGTAAGACGGGCCTACATGGTTCAACCTCCAAGTGATCTTGAAGAGCTCGAAAGCGTTATACGTGTAGTCAATGGGAGATCGCAGTGGGTTGCGGGAAGAACGTGACCAGCTGTCAATCTCCCGACTACCAACATAAACATTTTGTGTGAAGTGGACTTCAAATCCACTTCGTTGGCCTCCAGATTTGAATGGAACACAATTGGACTCCTAGACAGTCTTAGGGGTGTTGCTCAAAATCAACTGCAAATCAACTGCAACTTTGCATATTGTAACGCGCATATTCATTCGCGCACGGTATGCGCATTCATCAAGACGCGCATGAAACAATGATTTTAATTGGTACGTTCTGATCAACTGCAACTTGCGATCGATTGCAACTTTTGAGCAACACCCCCTTAAAAAACTAGCCCCCCCCCCCCCCCCCCCTTGATGGGCGAGCTGTATGTGGGCAATCCGCCTTATTTTTGTAATACAAAAGGTTGCACGAACCTAAATTCAATCGATTAATCAATCAGGAAGCTAGCGTTGCAAATGCTGATGCCGGACGAACGTAAGGTTGCCAACATTACTGGAGACGCTATTATAGATACCAAGGTAGTACATATCATAAAGCAAATACATGTAAAGACATACTATAATATAAACCAAAACTTTCCAAGCAGCTGCGATAACAAATGAATTCATTATTTAGTAATACGCAATACAAACTGTTGCAATAGCTTCATGCCATTGTTGTTTATCTTCAAAGCCTGAAGATCTACCGGTTTTATGCAAGTAATTAGTTTATAACCTTAAACTAAAACATTTAAAGCAAAGCTTTACGTCTACCCAGCTTGCTTAATCTTATTCATTCAAATCATTGAGCGAGTTTTGTTTTGCTTGCTATACCACTCTGTCAAATCAAACAATGGAAATATATCCCGTCACGTCGGCAGCCCTGCAGTATTATGTATGCAGGATATGATTGCGGCTAACAACATCCTCGGGACATCATCTTGTTTCAACAAGTGGACACCGGTCCCCTCCTGGAGGAGTTTCGATTAAGAAGCTCAATCAGAAAGCACTCCTATAACACATCCGTCTTGATAGCATTTACATAAAACTAATCTTCCATCATCCGGCCGGGATGTGTGGAATACTTATTACCTAATGATACATCCCGGGGCAAAAGATATATCATACCAGGGGGTAAAATAACAATCACAATTCCACTCGAGGTTTTCATTCCGTATACTATTATGCCATGCAAATGCGTTTGTTCTATTTTTAGATTGATTTGGATAACCAAATGCGGAATTTGTGCTGTACGGAAAACCAGGATTCTACTTTTATATCCACATTTATGATAATTCATTTTGATCCAACGCAAAAGGACCACCCCCTCCCCCTATTGTTAGGGCATCTCATCAAAGGACAAATGTCTGTGCTCACGAAACTAGCCAAAATCAATTAGATATCTAAATACTCTAACTGTAACTAACTCTGATATTACTTGCGGTTAAGCGCGAGTCGGTCTTATATTGATTTGACTTGGTTCTGCCTAGGTCATTCTGATGTTGCACTGGTGTTTCCGCAGAGAATTTTGAAAGGTGGTATGAACATGTCACGTATTATTATCTCTATAATGAATCAACCTTGTACAGATTCAAAACAGGTAGCTGCTGAGAAAAGAGGTTTTCGATTAGTACAACAGATATAGACAAGAAGCTCTACATGAATGCACATTTCTGTTACATATCTATAATCATACATAAAGATTATATTTTATATAAGATAATGCGGATTATACAAAGCGAATCCATGGCTATTACAGCAAGTGCATTCTAAAACTTAAAGCATAAAGCCTTTCAAGTTAAACAAAATATGAAATAAAGAAGAAGAACTAAAAGAGAAAGACAAATCTGGAAAATCTTACATCACCGCTAATATATAATTGTCATTATTTCGCTTTTAGTATTATGTAAGTATTCACTGAAACTATGCCCCAGCCAGTGAGTTTGTAGCTTTTCGCCTCTGTCCATTGGACGTGTAAAACGACACAGACGGATCCAAAATCCACTAGAAAGGCGGGAGACGTTGAGAAAAAGATATTGCTCATAAGTTGACTTGGAAAGCAAGCAATGAATAGAAATACAAAAAAAAGCACGATGTAATATATTTCCATAGAATTCAGTCGAATGCCAATTCAATGCTCCTTTGTAAGGCCATTCAACTCAGGGGGAGTGTTTCATCAATATTTGTAACAGAGACAATTAGTCAGCGCTGACAGATTCCTTGATTGTGATTGGATGAAAAACACTATCGCTGACAGTTGCTATGGGAACTGTCGGAAAATGAGTCCTTGTCGCTGCGACAAATCGTGATGAAACACCCTCCGAAGTGGCTTGTGATTATAAGTCACATGACCCACTTTATTTAACGGAAATAGTTTATATCCTGTTAAAAGTAAAAACAACTTCAAAGGGAATCATTTGAGATTCATTAATAAAGTAGTAAGGCATTGGACTACGGTGCTCGATGTCTGCTGCCAAAAAAAAAAGGTTACTGACCCCCCCCCCCCACCCCCCCCCCCCCCCCCCCTCACCTCAATCTCTCTAGATTCACATATATTTTATATTAGACCAGTACAACAAACATGATATCTAGGTAAAACTTATATTAAAGCATAATAGTCCCTTAAAGCAAAATGAAGATATCTGGAAGCTAAATTTTGAGGAAAGTTCTAAGCAACATTTTAACATCGTCATCTACAAATTACTACAGCACTTGTAGTAGACTTTCACATAATTTGAAATGATAATTTCGGAGAAAAATTCGCAACACATAAACATTGAGATGCCAACGAACTTTTCTTTTCATAAGACCCTGGAAAACCCCCACATCAAATCTCCCCCAAGATGACCAGTACGAACGTACGGAAAGGGGGCACTCTACGCATTCTACGCATAATCATCGTTTTACAGGACGGCATATTTGAAATCAAATAGGCAAGCAGTGTATGCATAAAGTCTTTAAGACCCATCGAAGGATATTTTAAGATTTTCGTCGATATTTCCTTTGCTTAAAACAGGTCGTCCGTGTGGAGTGCTTAAACCTTGGTGACGTCACTGATCGGAATGGTAACAAATTAGATACGAGTCGGCGGGAAAAAGGAAAAAAATGCATAACGTCTGATGGGCAATACAAGGTGGGTTCACTCATTAATCACTAGAAAGGAGTATTAGGAAGGGGAAGTGATGTCAGAATTCTTGTTTACATCCATTCCTTGCCACTATTTGTAGAAGAGCAGCGTTTTTTAAACGTTCTTACTTTATAGAAACTGACTACAAAAATGGGTCAGATTAAAGATTTTATCTTGAGAAAAGATAGATTTCTGAGAAATTCGACTGGATCCGTTTAAGACGTAACTGATTTGTATATTATATTGTGTATATTTAGGTGTTTTTGCTATCAAACCAAAATTACACACCATTTTCAAAATTTGACCATCGTTATGGGTTCGCGTGAAATGCTTTTGATTTGTACGGTATCATAATGGCGAGATTAAATCATTGCATATTTTGAAAAATAGAGTTTAAAAAAAATAAAAAGTAGCCTGAAAAAACAAGCAACTCGACTTTTGTTTCCCTTTAAAAAGTATTTTCAATAAACAGTAGCCAGAAAATCGATCTGTGTAATAAATTCCTTGTTCTTGAATATTAAAATAATATACTTCAGTGTTAATTAATATTTTGTTTGCATACATAAAATCAACCGTTACAGTATTTTGACAATACTGGCAAGATCAAAATTCGCAAGTTATGCACCACGCACAAAAATAAAAAGGGAACATGAAGAACAAGTAACAAAGAAAACAAAAAGGAAAAAGGGGTAGTTCAAGGCCGATCCCAGCAGCCATTAAAGCACACGTACACTTTTGGTAAAAGCGAATATATTTTTCGCCAAATTATGTCTTCAAATCTATATAAAATGAAACATGATATCATGAACATGTTGTACAAATGATTGTGCAAAAAATGAACAAGTTTTTAGAAAAGTTATATCCTAAAATGTGCAAAATATTTCAGCGTCGTGTCCCCCGACGCTAATTCAATATTTTCTTTCTTGATGAAGGACAACTTCTCTTGCACATAATTGGACGAAAATTTCATAATTTATTCTTTGTGTACTCCTTTTTATCATGCTTTAATCAAATCTTGGAAATAACTTTGTATATGCCCGATAAGAAGCAAAATATTGTTATAACCAAGAAAGGGCGCTAAATACGATTTAACGGTCAAATTCTAATTTTCAAAAGAATTAGCTCTTAGAAAAATATGCTATGGTCTTAAAATGTGCCTAAAAATTGTATGTCATGGTAAATATCCCCAAACTTCACATTTTTTAATCTTTACCAAAACTATACTTGGGCTTTAATAGATGTTAAACAAGAATGATTAAGACCAAGCGACAAGGATGACCGTTAAACTTCATTTCAAGGGACAGGAAAACCGATCGTACACCATCATACGACCGTCATACGATCCGGTCTGGAAAATATATCGTTTGGGGTATTTTTTTTCTTCACAGTCTACTTTATTCTTGTTTTGAAAACTCATATGAATGCTAAACATTTGCTTCCAACGTCTTAATCAGTTTTATACTGGATATGAGGGACAAGTCAGTTTTAAATCGAAGACAATCTTAAACAGGTTAAAGGTAGAATACTTCTTTTGCAGCCTAAAATTTGACTTCCCATAACAAGATTGTTGTGTTACGTTGAGGAGTACCAAATGTTAGAACTTATCACCAATCAATTAAGCACAAAGATTGGTCATGATAGGCGCATTTATAGTTATTCCAATAATAATTATTCTATTCTGGCCTCGAATTAATGGATCGTGCGTTCAAAATTCAAAACAACCGTTAACCCCTCGTTGACCAATAGCGCAAGAGTCTCTCTCAGTGCGTATTCCCCATGGTGTGGCAGTGTATTGAAGTACGCACTGCATGTGCTCTTATATTTTTTTTTTTTGTGTGTGTGTGTGGTACCGGAATAGGCTAGGAGTATCGCGATACCGTTGGTGTCAAGATGAATTATGATAGAAAGATTTTTATTTGAATTAAATATTCAGGACTACATTCGACCAAAATACTTCATAGAGGTTATTATTTTTGGCATATCTGAGGTACACAACAAGTTGTAAACATAACCGTAATGTGTGCAAATGTAGTTTGCTACCTTTAAGACTGCTCCGAATTATCCGACTTCCTTATAACTCGAAGAAATATGGCGTTTCTTCCTTCCAGAAAGCGTGCATGTTGTATCATTTCGATTTTACTGTTATCAAGTATTGAGAACCTCGATAAAAGCTATGTGTCAACATATTTTGTCACTAATACAATTACATTTTTTTCTAAATTTGATCGTAGACTGGTCGTACAGTGTGTGGTATGTAGATTATTTTATAGTTCTTGTTCAATATAATGTATTTAATATTTGATGTACAGCGCCATTAGCGTCATTGCTGACGGACCTGTGCGCTTCAAAAAAAGAAACCATCCTTATTATTATTGTTTAGGGTTATTGCACATTTACATGTACATCTGTAGGAAAATGATAACGGTGCCGAATGATATGCAGTATGGAGTGTGTATGAAGATATACCAAGCAGCGTTCATCAAGCATGAAAAAACGATCATGGGATGCAAAAATACTGAGTGGAGACACTTGGCTCATGTTGAAGATCAGCGAAGACCAGCGCTCGACGTACGCTCTTTAACGTCAGTTAATATATTTCCTCTGTATTTCTGCGTTCGCAGAGAATCATTACCGAGTATGCGCTCGACAACGGAGCGGCTCAACGACGGGGGAATTCGTCAGATTCCTGCGTTCTTGCTAACCCATCCTTATTCCCTCCGTTACTCTTAACTTCTGTTACGCTACTCGATCAACGGCAGTATGAAAATTGAGTGTGATGTCAGGAGTCGAGCTTTCACGCCAAAATATAAAGATTAGCATAATAGGCACGTGATACGCTTGGCCGCATCTGATTGGCTACGTTCCTGCATCTAAGACGGACGCAGGATCGAGCAAAAACCGTTGTACAATTCTGCTCTTCGCCGCTGTTGTCACTGGCAACCAGCGAAGCCGACCTAGACAATGGTCAAATGGTATTGATCAGCGATTTTGCCGTTCGTGGTGACGAAATGTAACCTCGCTATTCAAACTACATCAACGGAACCCCATAAAGACTCCTGTCACAGACTCTTTTTGTATTAAATGTATTTATTTGTTGATTGTGCATAAATATGCAAAAGGTTGTACACACTAAGAAATTAGCGTACAGTTAGGGTCCAAAATCACGCAAAGTCACTAATTTGAATCCCGGCATCCCGCCGGCATCCTCATTATACCATATGAGGTTCAAAATTAATCCCATGTGATGAAAGCTGGTACGAAGGGTACAACGTTGTACCCTCCAGATTTGAAACTAGTGCAGAATGCAGACCCCACTCTCTATACGTGATCGGAAAAGAATGCTGATTTAGTTCTTTAGGAACACTATTTCATACGTAATAGATTTAATTTGTTACTATGTTTTTTATTCCGTTGATCCTTACAAGATTCGGAAGAAAAAAAAACATTAATACATCGATGTATTGAATAAAGTTTATAAATAGCAGACTAGAAAGGGAACACGTCTTAACCGATGGCGAGCGAGCGAGGCGACAGTGGCTGACCAATCAGGTGGCACTATTTCACGAACAAAGAGGGTCGGTATCGAGGGTCGATATCGAGGGTCGATATTGACTGAGGTGCCGTGGCGTGCGCCTAAAATCCATCTGTTCGGGACAGTCATATAGACTTGGGTTCGTTCCTGCCTGTGGGTTCGAAACCAGGTCGCATACCGTCTTTCGTGTGGAGACGTTAAGATGGCGACCCTCTTTCTCTCTTCTTCTTCTGGCGTAAATATCCAGAATTGAATGAATCACGCCTCTAAACTACATCCTTTCCTTTCCTTTTTTGCCAAATGCCAAAGATCTCATGTTGTACCCTAATGGTACAATTTTGCATCCCTGGGGTACTAATGTGTTCCAATAGGGTACAAACTTGTACCCTTGGATGGGGTACAAAATTGCACTTCACATTTAGGGTTCAAACTTGTACCCCATAGGGTTCACCCGGTGTTACATGGGATTATACCCCTTTGGGTGCAAAGTTGTACCCTAATTTCTTAGTGTGTACGTGATTTTGGTTTCACGGAGTGTCTTTCAAACTTCATCAACGCAGCTCCCCTTTCCTTATCGCAGGACTCTTGGCAACTGGCTCTTTTTTTTTTCTTTTTTTTTTTTTACTGATTTTATAAATCTGAAAGATGGAAAATTGTTAATTGTGTAGGACTATGTAAAAGGGTACCGGGATAGCAATTCAATACCCACATATGACGTCAATTTCCTTTGGCAATAATTTCATCCAGACGGTGCTTTTATTCAACCCGTGTGAGGTGAATGTGTAACAGGAGTATCTTTCCCCTAAATTTCTTGCGTACAGGTGTATGCTGTGCTTAAGCCAGTGTAATGATGATACAAAAAAGCGACTTAAGCATCAATGGAAACTTAATTGCACCTTACAAGTAGGGTGTATTACGGAATAATTATGATAAAACAAACAAACAAGACGGGAACCAACTATGAGTCACAATTATGACAAACAGTAGAATTAGTTTCAATGATCATGATGATATAACTCTTACCGGGTTTTTTTTCTTCATTTTAATGTTGGGGTAACTGAAGTATATATAAGCGCCGTGCAGTAGTGGTTGTGAACCTTGCCTTTCGACACGAGGGTCATATGTTCGAATCTCACCCATGACGTTGATTTTCTTCGGTAAGAATTTCATCCACGTTGTGCTGCACTCAACCCAGGTGAGATAAATGGGTACTTTGAAATGCAGGGCGCTACTTACAGCAGGACTGCTAAAGCCAGGTTAATTATGCTACATTGCAGTGCGCTAAGGAATGACAGATAGAGTTAGTGTTAGGCGGTATAAAATAACCAATTATGGTTATTATAATTATTATCATTATAAGTATCATTATCATAATTAATGATACTACTATTACTGATATTATGTACATTGTTTCCCCATTAGATATAAAGTGAACATAACTATAATATTGCATACGAAGAAATATGAACATTTCTCTAAAATATCAAAGAACGGTGCTGACTGCTGAATTATAATGCCTAACAGTATGAATGCATTTTATTCAGATGAACAAAATCATTGGTACCATACGTCATGCATTTGCATATTGCCACCAGCCAATCAGATCAGGGAAATCAGATATGCATACTGCCCCAGATCCTACATACGTGACATCACAGACAAGTTGTGGGCATTTTGGAGATGATTTTAATTCTTTTACTCAAGATAGGGAAGGGATGTGGCGATCGTACAAACGCCATGAAAACTTACTCATGTATACTGTCTGGTTGAAGGAAACATAAATTAGGAATCGACAACAAAAAGTGATTGGGTTTTGGGAGGTAGGCAGGTGCTGCGTTTTACGGAAGCTAATCCCACTAATCTGAACGTACTCGGCACAGATATAGCGGGCTGCTTGATTACCCGATGCTCGGCGTTTGGTGGGCCGCACGGGCGTCCACTCACTCTCCGCGGAATCATTGGTCCAGTGTTAACAAGAAAGCGCGCGCAAATTGTGTGTACTTTCTCCCTTAATACACTCGCTCACACATACACGTGGAGTGATTAGAAGAAGGAGGGAGAGTAAAAACTTAGTGGTTGATAAGAAAAAGAAAACGTGTGGGCTGCATCCAGTTGTTGAACTGCAATTTACTATCAGCAATTTCCCTGATATATTAGCACCATTCTCAACCCACCGCTGCATTCCAAAGATTTATAAAGCCAGGAAATTGTTATCGACAGTCGACCAAATTCATTTCTACCAGATACACTCAAATCGTCGCGCTTACAACATCATTCCGCGTTTGTTCAACATAGAATTACATGTTTAGTATGTTCTCTTCTTCTTTTGTTTCAACACAACTTCCCGCCCTGGATGGGCTACATTTAAGAAGGTGAAATATCTCTTGGAAAATACACGGACAGTACTCTGGTACAGTGAATCGATTTATTGGCATTCGACTAGTGGTGTTAAACCGTACTAAAATTGTTGGACTACAATTTTTTGCCTTCATTTCTCGCTTGATATCATCAAAACTTGTACAGCTCTATCACAGAAGGGGAAGGAAGAAACACTTGCTATCGTCGTTGCCGATATTTAGGCGCACGGCGGATCGGATTTTAAGGACGTGACTTACAAAAACTTTCGCTTAGATCTTGAAGCAAACCTTCTATTGGATACTGGATGAAAGTTTTAACGGTAAGATATTTTTATTTAATGCCAGTAATGAACTCATCTATTTATTTCTTTATTAGTTAACCTATCAATATGTTTCATTGCCATATGAACAAAAACATATTACTTATTCACACGATGAATTTCTTTCTCCTTACTCCGTAATACCTTGAATAGAAATATTCCCTACGTGCTTTGGTAAATGGTAAAGGAATACAATGATCAAATCCAGATTCCAAATATTGAGAGCTCTTTAAGACATATTTTCGATCGAACGTGACAAATAAATACTTTTTTATTAATCCAATACTTTACGAATATTGGGATTGCTTCGCGGTTTAGGGCTTGAGCGTTTGGGTGGTGTAGCGGTTGTAGCACTGTCCTAGGTACCTGAAGGTCACGGGTTCGATTCCTACTCGGATGACATGAGTTTTGGTAATAGCAGGAAAAATATTATTTGTATCACATTCTGTATGGTATCAATTTTTTTTGATAAAGAGGCTTCATAGTTTGTGTAATGTTATTTTCCGGGGAAATTATTAGGGTTCATGGTTGCAATGTGTGGTTTTGTTTGAATGACATATTTTATACGCGATTAGATCTACGACATTGACGATTTCCTCAGCAACTTAAAATCCATTCGAGATGCGGATTCCATCAGAACCAACAATATTTTATAACATAGCTATTGCATGGACACTAAAGATACCCCAGCCGATTTCTCTTTGTTCTTAAGCGACCTTCTGATTGGGTCATTAAATTTCGCCCAAATCACGTAAGCACACTATAACATTTGCGCGAAATCAAATGCTAGCGACGTTAATTGTTCTGAAAATAGTTTGAAACTAACTGGGAAAACTCAAATTTTCCTTAAAATATGTTGAAAATCTTCGTTTTTGCATGGATGCTTGCTAGGTTATACTAATTCCTAATATGGCATCATGTACATATCTAAAATATGCCAAGAAACACGCATTCTAACATAAAACATGAATGACGTGTTATAAACAAATATAATGAATATATGAAGAACTTGATGTTTAATTCACCTTTAGTAACATGAACCCCACCTTTCTAGCCAATATATCTTTTTTTACCGACTTATGTAAAAAAAAAAAAAAAAAAAAAATTCGTTCATCTACTTACTTATTCATTCATTCATCCAATCAAAATTGTTCAATTGGCCAATATCAGAGGTAGATGTGAACATGTTCTACCTAAAGGGGATATTTTAAGCCCTTTTAATGCCGGTTTTACCTTATGTTTGGATACTCATTACAATTTGAGTATATAGATATCTATTTGTATCCACGTTTGAATGTTTATGCAATTTATTAACCGTTGAAACCAACATCTTCTTATTTTCCACACTTCTTAACCCATATATCTATTAATTCATCAATTTCTCTTAATATACTCAATTCATTTATTCATTATCAAAGGCAGCTTCAGTTTCATTTAATCTGATTAATTTGCATCACATCGCTTCTGTAATGAACGGGATAAAATACATCGTCATCAACAATAATCCTTGTCGTATCTTTGACCGAGATTTGGCAGGTAATGCAAAATATACCATTTTTTTAACCATAATATTGCCAGGTACCCATTACCACAGGGCTTCCGATGCTACGCTCTATATAACTTCATTCGTTAAACTCTCGAGGCTGGCACAGATAGTGTTACACATTTCTATTTAAAATAAATGAAATTCTGATTTATCAAAGACCTAGGAGGCAAAGAAAACCCATTTTGATACGCTGATAACATGATTAGCAATGGCAGTAAGATATACTTATTATATTTCTTTGATATAACTTCGTCTCTACCCGCTATATGAAAAAATAATGAAAACGTCGTATTGCAGTAGTTCCGAATCTATCCTTTCAATTGGAGAGTAGGGTTTCAATTCCTTCGTCTGGCATAGATTTTCTTCAGCAAGAAATTCATTAACATTGTGCTGCACTCAACACCAGGTGGGTTGAGTGGGTACGTAGCAGGAATACAAGGCACTTTGAACAAATCAGCAGATTGGACGTGTGCGCTATTTAAATCGCATGCATTGTTATTGTATTATTAATACAACTACTAGCATTATCATTATTATCATTAGTATTATTGTTATTACTATCATCATTATGATCAGTAGTATTATTATTATTATTATCATTATTACTATTAGTATTATTATTTTTAACATTATTATTATTGTTATTATTATCATTATTATTATTTTTTTATTATTATCATCATCATTGTTATTATTCCAATCATCATCAACCTAAGAGTGTACGTTTACTCCAAATTTTTCAACCCCGTAAAATGTCGGCCACGATCGGAGATAGATAGGAAAATGTTATATCTAAAGTAGGTCATTTTAAAGATTTTGAATGCCAGTTTTACCTATATATTTGGATACTTATTATATCAAGAGTCGGTATTTAAACATCTATTTGTATTAACGTTCGAACGTTTGAAGGTCTCTGCGAATTATAAGCCGTTATAGTCAGAGAATCCTTATCCGTGTACTAATTTCCCCAACACAATTCACACATTCCGATTATCTTCGATCTAAATGCAAATAATGAGAATTTTCTTGATCCCACAAATCCACAAAAGCGAGGAACGGACTAATCCCTCGACCGACGCTGGGAATATATATTTTTCTTTTATCGAATAGTGATGTAATGCCAACTTTATTGAACATCTTGGGGTATTGTTAATGAACTTTTGAAAGGAATGAGGCTAACGGATATTGTTTATATTCTTAAAAGTACCGCTTTAAATGTCAATATGGACTTAAAGACACTTCGAATATATCCATTTCCTATTGTCAACAATTTTTGGAGGCAAGACAAGCAGGTTTACGATAATAATCCACATATTATTTGCAAAGCGAAATTAGACATTTTGTAACACAATCGGGAATCAATTTACGTGATGAGTACACAATAAAATTGAATAGAGACGAGACAGTGAAGATTTCCCAGTAATTTCGAAAATGGCATACTGTGCTTTCCGTCATAGTTTATACTCTTCTGGCATCGAGCATTTAATAATACCAACTCGAAGAAAGAGGAAGAGGGAAATTGAGAACAAATCTGATGAGAGAGGGTATTTTGTGTATGTGTGTGTCTTATTTAAGCGTTATTTTTTTGTGTGTGGAGGCTCCGTGGTGAAGTGGTCATGACTCTAGCCTTTCAACCAGAGGGTCGTAGGTTCGAGTCCCACCCATGGCGTCAATTTCCTTCAACAAAAAATTCATCCACATTGTGATGCACTCAACCCAGGTGAGGTGAAAGGGTACCTGGTAGGAATATTTATTCCTTGAAAAGCCAAGTGCGCTAATGAAGTGACTGCCGGGCTAAAGCCAGGGTAATAATGCTGCAATTGTAAAGCGCTTAGGGAATTCTCATGAAGATTTGATAAGCGCTATATAAAAGCCGTTCATTATAATTATTATTATCTGAAGAGAGAGGGTATTTTGTGTATAAGTGTGTCTTGTTTAAGTGTTACTTTTTGTGCGTATGGGTGTTAGTATGTGGGGGTGTGTATGCGATGCAAACCACCTCTTCCAACCACAACGACCCCACTCAGCCCCACACCACAAAGCGTACACCACCATCTCACTAAGGACCACGAGCCAACACCGCAGCCAGTTCTAGGATTCACAAATTCTCTTCCACAATCTAATTGTTATTTTTTGAAAAGGCGATGGATATGCATCCGTACATATAAAATCACCATGGTATAAACCACGCCATGAGGAAACTCAAAGCAAGACTGGTAGAAGATGCCTCAACATTAAGAAATACGATTCTGGTAGATAGTTGTTCCTATCCAATATACCAACAAACAATGTATTTTTCGTCTCAATGAGACCGTGCAGAAATCAGAATTATAGGTTCTACGAAATCTAACATTATGATATCATATCACAGCCTATCAACATTGCCCATAATTAAGTCGAAATACATGGCCAATACATGTGCAAGCACATATAAACTCTGAACAGAATGAAGCATAAGCTATTTTCAAAGTAAACAACTTCGTTCAAAAATTCACTATAGCTTGATGATCACAAAATAAACTGTACATGTGCAACACATGTTCGATATTTTCCACATAATAAGAGGGGAGAAATCTATTTTTGTGGGTATTAAACTATTGTAAATGCTTTGATGGAAGTTAAGTTTTTTTTAATTATTTTCTCCTTCTTCTCATAATGATTCATTCATCTCCAACATTCGTTTTTCTTTCACAATATCATTCTTCAGAAGTAATGAGAACATGCGAATAGAAAAGCTGGGTAGGTCCTTTTCAAGATGACTTTCCTGTTCAGGAAAAAGCCACAATCACCTTAGAGAGATTAACACAAAGAGCCGAAATCCTAAGGTTTCAGAAACATCGACACTAATACAGAAGCATATAAGAGTCGCCTTTTCGCCTTCCCGACTTAAACAAGCGCAAGGGCGAGTAAGTATAGGTTGCCTTCTCACATTCTATCCTTAAAAAGACGACAAAGTAAGTTTGTGCAAGTAACCTTCCCGCCTTTTTAACCACAACGAGGCGGCAAGGCGAGTTCAACAACTCGCCTTGCCGCGAAGTGTATAAGCATCCGAGGACTGTCGTAGATTCTTAAATTTTCGGCTCTCAGTGTAAATCCTACTGTAGCATCTCGATTCAAAGCGATTCAACACATTACCGGTCATGTGTGGCTAAGTGGTAGAGCGTCTGCCCCATGAACGGAAGGTCATGGGTTCGATCCCCGACCGAGTCATACCAGAGACTTATACAAATGGGACCATCTGCCTTCTTGCCAGGCGCTCGGTATTCATGAAAGGAGACGGGTAATAATAACTTTATGTTATGCAGGGCCCGCTGGAAGAGCAGCTACCATACAGCTGAATATGGCTACCCTGGGTAAATAAGACATTATTATTATTATTAACACCACTCTTTTGTCCAGTTGAGTCCTCATTAACCTGATTAACCGTCCCTCAGCAAATAGGGGAACATAACTCACATTGCAGAGGACTCAACTGGACGAAGTATCGTGACAAATAGTGTTGAATCTAAACTATTGTGACTGGGGTTTAATACCGTAAAGCAATCTACTCATATAGGCATAATCACTCTCTACATTGATGCTGGTTACATCAAATATAATTTCTCTTGTGTCAATTTGCTGATGATATCTTAAAGCAAACTAGCGTAGGTCATTACTCTTCTAGTTACCTATAAGTGACGGAAACTTACAAATGGAATGCTAGCGTGAGCTGCGTCAATCTATTTTATGAAGCAATGTTTTATTTATTTAAAATCTCAGTTTTTGTCAAAATACAACCATTTGAATTATATGATATGAATCGTAAAATATATGACCATAATCATTATACACGCTTTCCTGTGTTGACTGAATTTGAGTATAAGGATTTGGATAAAAGCAGAGTTGCTACTTCGGAATATACGGTACGTTAAGTCAGATTTAAGATGTGAATAACGCAACAGCTGAACAAAATTTGGGAGCAAATATGACAACCATAACCAGGCTCAGTTTTGATGACAGCCTTGTATATAAATATGCACCTTATATGTATTAAGGAGGGATGAGAATTTCCGTGTAAGCCATTATATTTTGCAGTGTCAGTGTAAAAGTAAACCATAACCAGGTGATAACATTGTGAATTTTATCCATTAATTTTCTATACATTTTCGAGCTGGAACATATTTCTACGATAAAGAACAAATAGGTAAACCATTTCATTTGGGTCTAATCGCATTTGTAGAGCATGTTGTTTTTATTAATGATTGTTTGTGTTTTAACATATTCTTTATTTTTAACTTCAAAAGAGAGACAGATTCATAAAATATTCTACAAAATATTTACCCCCAACTATATTTATCGATTATATCAAAACTAAATTCCTCTTCACGTTGCTTTGGTTCAGAATTAATCATCTCAACCTATAAGGTTTCCCATTCATGACATCGCCCTTTGGATGTGACTCAACAATGGATTAATATTCTATTTGCCACACCCATCCGAAACCATACTTTATAAAAGTAATAATAATATATGGAATTTGTAAAGCGCACGCACGTGCAACACTGCTGAGTGCTTAGGGTGCTTTGCATTATCATTACCCTGGCTTTACCTCGTCTCCACCCGCGTTTAAGCATTTCAAGATATTAATATTCACCTTACATGGGTTGAGCGAAGCACAGTGTTGATGGATTTATTGTTTAATGACGCCATGGGTGGGATTCGAGTCATGATCCTCTGGTTGACAGGCAAGAGAACCACTACACAATCCCCCTTTATAAGAATGCGACATCTGTCATGTTGTGCTTGCCTGAAAATAAAATTGACACAGTAATAAAAAAAATGTACGGTATTATATAGCCGTCACTGACTTCCAAACTACGCAAAGGATTCGACAAATTTCACTATTTTACATGAATGATATGCATCGAGGTGATTTCAGTGTCAAGACGGGCACACAAATCTATATTTCATGTGTCAGTAATACAGAATTGAATTTATTTAAGATTCAAAGGGGATGAAACAGGGAAAAATTCTCACTCCATCTACATTAACACTCATAATGCTAAATCCTGTGAAAGTTTAATGTTTTCTTCAGTTTCCTATCAATGTGTACCTAATTAGTAGAACAAAAATTAGGTTTACCCAAAGCCTCCAATTTACTATAAATTCCTAACCTCATTCAATTTATTTTTCAAATAATTATTTTACGCTTTGTCTGCAAAAATATTTTGATAATTCCAAACCCAAGATAACAAAAGTGAATGACATCAATACGTTTCACGGCATTGCTGACGAAAAGATAAGTTTCTAATGATGATAAGGAGTTTGATTTAAAAAATAGGGTAACCCAAAGACTCTGATTCTATACAACTTCCCCAAACATACTTCTTTTTATTTATAAGCCATACGAGTTGAAGAAATCCTTGCATTTTCCCCCCATCATTAATTAACACTAAACCGTTGGTGACCTAGATGATGCAGAAAAAAAAATCACTGCTATAATCGGGTAGGAATCGAACCCACGACCGCATGATGACTAAACATGTGTGTGTCACAACTAGACTATTGAAAAATCGACAAGCTTCTTAGCCTGCGAACTTGTCGGTGGTCTAGTGGTAAAGCATCTGTCTAGTCACCATTGGGTCGTGGGTTCCATTCCTACCCGAGTCAATGCGAGTATTCCCTTTATTTTCTTCACATAATTTAGCACGCGCACTCTTTGTCTGTGTTCCTCCATTTTGGGATAAACGCAAGGATATGTTCAAATATTATCTACACAAGAGAAAATAAAATATTCAATTGATCTCATATGTGGTTTTTGAAAGTGACTAATGACTGTAAGTTTGACACAGTTCTTCCCTGAAGAATATGTATGGTTATAATAGAATCAATGCCTTGGCAATATCTTCGGAAATATGTTTTATTTTCGCATTAGGCTTCTGCACTATATACATTTTCTCTATTGCAATATCTTGTATTTGTAAGATGTATCAAACACGATATAAACTATTTCCGCAAAATAAACTGAGTCATGAACAATAGAGCCGTACACCATGTATTGAGCTGAGCGGACACAATAATCACAAACTGGTTCCGATTTGAATAGCATTACAAAGAAGCATTGAATTTGCGTTCGACTTAGTCTTTCGGAAATAGATTATATCGTCTTAATGTGAACTATGAGATATCAGAATAAAAAGTGATATGTTTGGGATATTGTCCCTAATGTTAACATGGGGCTATACCGTGTTAATGTGAAAATAGAAAAGAACAAGCGGTGATGTACATGGTATAACATGTATTGTGTGATATAATGGATGATATAATAGCTGATACAGTTAGTGTATAAATCAAAGTTTAGAGCACTTTTGCACATGCTCAACCATATGTGTAATCATCTTAAAATTGTGTGTTACAAAATCAGAGCTTGACTAATAAATTAGCCCAACATATTATGTCTATATCCACCAAGAGTCATTGGAAATAGAAGATCCCCTGAAGTGATTCTGTATTTTATGGTTGCCTTGGTAACTGACGTGTATGATTTGTCATTATTAGTTTGTCGAAATCTGCAATGGAATTAGTTGGTATAACAAAGACTTTGTCATTTCCCTATATTTTTTTCACTATCTCATACACAAATTTGGCCTCGATATGATGTACTGCTCTATAAATAGATATGACGTAAAAATGTAATCAATAAAAATGATAAAATAATGTAAATGCAAAATGAAAAACTAGAACTTGCCTGCACGATGCTCGTTAGTTTCGTCAATACTTTTATTGATTACCAAATAAAAACAATAGAAAATTTGAGAGCTCAATCGCTCAAGATAGGATTTAGGATTGTGCGAACCAATTCGATTTCATGTATCCTAGATTAGACGTACAAGTACAAGTATTAGTAGTCATAGAACATGTATTAGTAAGAGCAGAAGGAATGTTGATGACAGGAGATGGCATAGCAATAGTAGTAGTAGTAGTAATTGTTGTTGTGTCAGTAGCAGCAGTAGCCGTAGTGCCAATATTATCGAAGTAGAAGAAGAAAAAGTGTTACTATTATTAGAAGTCTTATTCTTCTTATTATTATTATAATTATTATTATCATTATTATCATTATTATTATTATTATAATTATTATTATCATCATCACTATTATCATTATTATTACTATGTAGTAGTAGAAGTAGTAGTAGTAGTAGTATAGTAGTAGTAGTGGTGGTGGTGGTGGTAGTAATCTAGTAGTAGTGGTAGTAGTTGGAGTAATAATAGAAGTAGTAGAAGTAATATGAATAGTTACTGTTGTAGTAATACTAGTGGTGGTAGTAGTAGTAGTAGTAGTAGTAGTAGTAGTGGAAGAAGAAGAAGAAAAGGGAGGAAAGGGTAGTGTAATTTACAATGTGTCTGATATTCGAAAAAGGACAAACATAAACAATAGTGCAGTATACATAATCACTGCCTTTACCAAAACCCTGGGTCACATGACTTGTGTTACAAATCGTCTAAGGGGGTTGCTCAAAAGTTGCAATTGATCGCAAGTTGCAGTTAATCGGAACGTGCCAATCAAAATCATTGTTTCATGCGCGTCTTGTTAAGTGCGCATACCGTGCGCACATGAAAATGCGCGTTATAATTTGCAAAGTTGCAGTTGATTTGCGGTTGATTTTGAACAACACCCGCAAAGTATATTAACCTTCTGATATCAAAACAGCGCTGATATATCAAAAGGTACATTGGCATGGTGATCATATTCTGATCTTTGTTATGTTCCCCTGCGGGCACCCGGTATGATTAAGGTGACATGACGTTAGAAGAGCAGTCGGCCGGTTGCTAGATAAATATGGAATACAATCATCTTACTGCACGTAGCTCAAACATATTATTTTTTGTCATTATGATGATTGAATGACGAGGCAAATTAAATGGTGCGTACCGAATGATTGAATATTACACATTGCTTTATGTATATTGGATTATCCAATGCAATAATTTTTTTTTTTTATAAACGTTAATAAATATATTAATGGGTTGGTCTACTTGTCCAGTGCTTTTGAACCTCTGGGGATTCTTCAGAGGGCTATTAAAAAGCCCCTCATGCCAATGCGAATTAAGGAGGGCGAAGGCTGGTGAATTGGGGAAATATGGAAGCTTATATGTGCAGCGCTCAGGCGAGATATTCAACTTGCCAAGGCACCTTTGTTCATTTGATATTATTAATTTAATGAAAAGCATTTTGTTTCTTGGGGAGGGGTCCCACTTTTAATCCCGAAGCTGCAAAACCACCCCTTGACATTTATATAGCCATATTTTGTCATTTCTGAATTGTTTTATTAATAAATAGATGTGTTGCAATGTATGGCTTCTCATTTAGACAGTTTGTTAATTGCATCTATCGGGGTGAATGATCATTCGCGTTATGTTGGCCAAGGCAACCAAAGGCTTTAGGCACGTCAAATTTCTTTCACAAATGTCAATAGTTTTCCATGCGACAAACATTGTCATTCAGAATAATTAAAAACAGGGTTATGAATGGATTGCTGGTGACATTAATTTTATGGACACCAGGCTCGATATGAAAGTTGAACTTCTTACCCACCATCACGTGAACGGTTGATGAAAACATACTACGTATGGGTCATAATAATCTGTGCGAGCTGTCTATATATATTGTAGAAAAAAACCGAATAGTCATTTTCTATTCTCATATAACGAATTCAAACATAATCTCCCTAGCCTAATGCGTTGTGATGGTGAAATCTATGAGAAGATAATCCGATGCGACAAGCAAAATACCTCTTTGCATTACTGACTTTTATTTCATAAAGATTGCATAAGGTACGAAAAAAAACATATCGGCGAATCCAGAAACGGTGATTAAAAGCGATGGATTTGGCGTCCTAAAGTTGATCGTAATTGTCATCGTCATTATGCATGGGGGAATATGACCTTGTGACTGGTGATTTGGTTGACTATTGCGTACCATGAGCGAACAAGTGGGTACTTGTATCTCGAGCAGTTTCCACTCCGGGATTTCAAGAGCGTAACCACACTTTTCCTCCATCTGCAAACCGATGTTATTCCATGAGGGGATGGGAGAAGAGTCGCGTCTTGAAGAAATGTTTGGAGCAAGCGAGGAACATGGGCTGCGCAGATTAGTTAACCCATGGAGGAACAAAGCTCTTAGGAAATATAGATCAATCTTTGATCAATGTTTCGGTGAGCAACATGAACTAGTTTCCCCTCCTGCAAATGTATGAGAAAAAAAAATCAGATGATGTATCATCCAAAAGGGATTTTGTGGAACATTTTGAAGAAAATGGCCAAAGCTAACTCAGAAATATCGATTTCCAAATTTTCCTTGAATTGCCAATTTAAGGATCATAATGATTTACTCCATTCAAACTGTTCTAAATCCGAAAAGAAAACTCGCATTACACTTGGAATAGTCCTAAACAAATCTTTCCAATCGCTTTCTAACTGTGTGTGGTATTAAACGTATAAATACGTTTTGGGAGAGGTGGCGCTTCAGATATTAACTACTTTGTGATCTGCAGTAAAGCAATGACATATTGCCATACTTCAGTGTTTTTCAATAGCAAATTAAATCATGCTCATAGTTTGAATAAAATCGACCCAGAAATGTAAAGCGATTCGTGAATAAATTTGTGTCACTTCAATTTCTACATCCTGATCATTACCTGATTACTAATCTATACCTTAAATTGCTTAGCTTTTTGGAATATGGAAATACTGCCAAAACATCACTAAAATGTGTCGCTGTACCTCTATTGATTAAACAACAAAGGCGAAATAAGAATTTGGCGGAGTTTACCATTTTGATAGATAGGATGCAATAATTGTGCTTGACAATGAAAATCTGATTTAGTTTGTGCGTGAGCTGTAGTCATATGTAATGTTAGAGAAAATATGCGAAAATGATATAAAATATGTATATATACAGTTTCCAGATTGTGACAAAGAGTGTAAAACGGGTGGTAATTCTTAAAAATCTTATAAAAGAAACAATTGATACTTAATTGCAAACAGTCCATGACAGTAGTAAATGTATCTAACAATATTATACAATATTATACAATATTAACGGAGAGCAAAGACAATACATCAAAATATTGCCTTTATGATCTTACAGAAACGTGACAATTTTGTTTAACCCTTATGTTCCTAGAATTAAAAAGCTGTTTCATTTCCAAAACATTCTATCGACGAGCATGATAGGTGATTATCAAAACTTTTCGATACGCTTATACATGGTGCAGAATTTAATTTCTTGTTTAGGGAGATAACGTTCACATTTATAAATTTACATAACGCTAGAACGTTAGGAATAATCAAGTTCAATCAAATATTCCAAACAAATACCGCATCAGGTTTTTATAAGACGTGTCGCCATGAAAACTTTAGCAAAACGGAAGCTCTGGCAAAACCTAATTTAATCATAGACTTTGACACAGGTTAAAAAAAAAAGATGTAGTTAAAAACTGTTGTTTTTTCATTGCAAAACATTAATGAAACAGACCATGTTATTTATAGAAAAACAGCGCATAAAACCATTTGGTATAATGATACCTTTCCGTGAAAATATTAAAAAGCTTTAATAAAAATGAAACAGGAAAACAATTATTTTCACTAATTATCTTACATTATTGATGATAATACATATTTTGAATCAAAATGAATTCATGCTATGTTCACATCTAAAGTAGATTAGAATATACGTCGATATTGCTTGGTTGCTTTATCAACAAACTTATCATGAAACACTGCCGTCCTTTCATTATATTGATATGACAATTGCATGATATTAAAATTACATTTTGATTGCCCAATGAATACCACTTTTACCACTTTTACGGCTTTTGCCGTCATAAACATATCCATTTATAGCTTATATGGCAATTATATTCAGCAATAATTATAGTTTTTAACGAGGCAGAATCTCATTTTGTTAAATTAAATGAATCCTATGGATTTTTGGTTTAATTTATCATTCTTTTGAATGATATCTTACTTCATGTAGAAGAGAAAAATTAAAAAGCATAATAAAGCTAAGAAACCTTCGTATTAAATTGTAAGGTGTTTTTTTTTTCTTATCTGCTTTTAATATAAGGTAATGCGTGTGGGTGGTTTCTCTCCTGTTTTTCTCCAGCTTTGAGAAGCCGTGTAGGGTTATCTACATCTAGGTCCAGCTAATGCCGTTCCCTCTATCTAAATTGATTCTTTCATGTGCGTGTGTGTATGTGTGTGTGCGTGTTTGGTGCGGTTTTTTGTATCTGTGTGGAGGTCGTGCCTATCTTGTATTTCCTGTATCATTTCCTTGAAACTCACCAGCGCGTGAATGTGGACGGTCATGCACGTGGTCTTGAAGATGACATTCCACGCGTTCAAACGCCAAACAAAATTATACCACAACCGTATAGCTATACTACAATACCATAGATAGACACGTCTAAGCATTATACAACGTATTCATATACACAAATAAATTAGCTTCCATGTTTATTCACTGAACATATGCGACACCTGTTCGACATTTCTTCGCATAATAAGAGTGGACAATTTTTTGTGTACATTTAGCTATTGTGAATGCTTATTGAATGGATGTTACTTACTCTTTCTATACATCTGTTAATCGAGATAGAGGAGAAAGAAGTAGAACAAGAAGATAAAGTAGAAAAAGGAGAACACGATATAAACTATTTTCGCAAATTAAAGTCGGTCGAAGGAGAATAGGTCCGTTCGCCGTGAATAGAACTGTGCGGACACAACAATGACAAGCCGGTTACGATTTGAATAGCATTACAAAGAACCATTGAAATGGTGTTAGACTCTATTTTTCGCAAATAGTTTATATCGTGTTGGAGAAGAAAAAAGAAGAAAACGGGAAGAATGACGAGGAAGGGAAGAAGATGGGAATGAGAAGGAATCGGAAGAACCAGAATAATAAGAGAAAGACGAAGAAGAAGAAGAAGAAGAAGAAGAAGAAGAAGAAGAAGAAGAATGCGATGTAAAGCGGGACAATTTGCATCTATCGAACATCTACTCGGTTTGGTCGGAAACACATTTGAACAGTCAGGCAGTTACATAATCATATTACTAAGTCGTTTTTCGTCGAGTTTCGGTATAAATCGTATCGCGTCTGAACATGGCATGAATGTATAGCCTAGACAATCAGCATGATACTACGACATGCTATCAGAAACGAAGCATGGCGAAGATTAGTTTGTTTTCGTGGGATGCTGAAAACATAAATGTTCGTCATTTTCTTAACGGAGGTGCTAAATGATATCTCATGAACTTTCTGTGGCATTAGGGCAATACAGAATTTCAACGCACTGAACATTTATGAGGTGTGATCCCTATAGTGAGATGTGATCTTAATAGGCATTTTGAAGTGTTGATAAAATGATGGAGCGTGTTAACACTCATTCGCACATTTGCCTGTTAACCCAAAGTTGTCAGTGTTAGTCAAGCGTCTTCCCTAATATGTGCATTGAACATGGAAAGGCTCAGTCTTGCGATCGTATTTTAGACCATCATAATAGCCAAGTGCATATGGAATTCACAACACACTCCGGAATTCGTTAACGTCATCCAAGCCTTTTCCCTGTCTATCATGTGCACATGGAGTATATCTTTGATTTCACATACGCTGCATTATAATCGTACAGTATGTATCAAAGTGTGACTCAGAATTTAAGCTTCATTGTTGAGTGAATTGTTGCAACATAATTTGATCTTAATCAAATTAGATTTTTCGTACACCTTTAAGAGTACGATCATTGAGGTAAAGCGTGCACGGATGGAAGTCATGCCCTCAGGTATGTGGCGGTTCGGACAACGTCCTATTTCAATAAGACAATCGGGTACAGTGTTTAGAAAGGAGACACAAGTTGAGAGAAGGTGAGGAAATATGTTTATATCTATGACGGACAATATAACAAAATCACATGAATCAACATGATTGATATGTGTATGTGTATATGTGTGTGTACATGTGTATGTTTCACTCTTCAGTTTCTCGTTAAAACATTTTAATATGATTCTAACATTCATATATCAAAACAAAAAAACACTACACTTAGCAAATTACGTAGGTGGAACTGAATATTAAGTATTCTGTTTTTTTTTTAATCCGCGGCAGTCGAGTTAATGCTCAGTTCTAAACATTTGGGCATACGCCCTGTGGTGGGAGGGCAGAATAACCTAGTTACTAATTACTTGGTGTAAAGTGAAGTGGCAATGAACGCGGCAATTAAAAAACCTGGGTGAACTCAATTGTTTTTATTGACAACCAAACGGATAATAAATGCAATTGTCTTTTGTGTTCTTGTAGCTTTAAAGATACGGAAATCATAAACATCTCGCTATCTATAATATTTAAAACAACATTTATACAGCATGCGTTGTAATATTCATAACTCTAAATACATTTTAATATCAAATATATTCAGATAATTGTAAGCAACTGATGTTCAAAAATCTCCGTAGACAGGACTACAGCTGAGTTGTTACTCCATTCTAAATTTTGGGTCACGTATAACCACGTGGTGGGGAGGGCAAAACAAACCAGTGACAAATTACTTGAGGTGGAGAGGAGTGGGACAAATTACAATATTCGTACGGAGCAATAAAACCCGTGGGTGAAATAATTGTGTTGATTAGAAACCGAAGGCGAACTAAATGAAATCGCCTTTTGCATTCTTGTTCTTGTGGCTACCATAATTCGGGACAAGGGCAGATGCTATAAGCGCATAAGTCAGTAGGCCTACATTTGTAATTATTTGAGTATGCAGAAGCTTTTTTCTTTTATGAAAACGAATTTAGTGTGCCCCCTTTCCTTATTTCATTTATGAATTTATTTCAGCAACTCTGCATGTTCTTAATTATTAGAATAAACGAGAAAAATATGACCGATAATTTTTCTTCGATCCCGGCTGATCCTTAGATGCCTCTAGTCGAATTTTACTATATCGGTCAAAGTAATACCGATTGATTATCATTTTACTTAGGAACGTTGACTAGATATATCTTGTCACGTGGATGCACTAAACATGATTTTTTTCATCCTTATCATCATCATCTTGTGTCATTGCATAACCATGGTTGGAGGCGCCGTAGTGTAGTGGTTCTGACTCTCGCCTTTCAACCAGAGGGTCGTAGGTTCGAATCCCACCTATGGCGTCAATTTCCTTCAGCAAGAAATTAATCCACATTGTGCTGCACTCGACCCAGGTGAGGTAAATGGGGACGGTAGGAAGAAATTCCTTGTAATGCGGAGCAACGTAATGGTTGTCAGCTAGAGCCGGGTAATAGTGAGTGAAAAGCTTTCAGCGCCATGAGCACCGATAAGGTGGATCTGTGCGCTATACAAGTAGCCACCATTATTATTATTAGTATTATCATTATTATTATTATTTGCAAGAACCACGTCAACCATCACTGCCAGATCCCTCTGGATATAAGGTTGTAACGTCATATTGCCGGTAAGAAAAAACAGGCATGACTGCCATGCACACACTCACACTCTGCAGAGCTATCATTGTACCCAACGTCATCATGTTTACCTTGCACCTCCCCGTCCACAATTTTAACCTGTTATAACCATGCCATAATAACTGGGTTTTTGAATTTATTTATTTATTTATTATCTATTTATTACGTTTTATTTCAACAGGGTAGCCTCATCAGTAATCGCAGTACTGTTCTTCCTGAAGGCCCTGCATAATACAAAATACATCGTTTACATATTAGCAAACACATAATTCGATAGAAATTTAATAACACGATATAAACTATTTCCGAAAAATTAAGTCGATCGCACACAATACATCCGTATGCCGTGTATTCAACTGTGCGGACACAACAATGACAAGCCGGTTCCGATTTCAATAACATTCTTTATATCGTGTTCTTTGAAGATTCGAATTAGTAATCATGGCGTAATCATTTTCTCAGGCAAACAATTACTCCAATCGTGTAATTACGAAAATCGTATTTTTGTCTGAAAAACACAACATTCAACGCAATAAGGAATTTTGACACGTTTTCTTTTAATGATTTTTAAATTATCATCATGTTAGATAAATTCATTTTTAACATTTCATACAACAGAACCCTTTTACATTTTCCCGTACGGCAGACAGATATTCAACACACGTTGTATTAAATCCAAAAGAGCAAGAATTAAAAAAGAAAGATAAGCAATTATATTTAATGTATAAAATATTTAAATCCATTTGTTTTTCTTCCTTTCGTAACGTATTTGTCTCTCTGTTTTCTACCCACTCTAGATTATCATAATACACAAGTATAAGCACCCCTGGATAGATATGAAAAATTACTGCAAATAGTATAATCACACGGAGCATGCATTATTTCTTTATATCCGCATGAGTTGAATATCCATGTAATCCAAAAAGAAAAATATTTTCTTAAAGGTCTTGGACCATTATCAACAGTATGTATTACTTAACACGACTATACACGTATTCTAAACGATCCAATTGTGAGATATTATTCAATTATACGACATTTAGAGACCTGTTACTCTTAAAAGGAATAACATTTTTATCACGTCCCTATAATGGCGTATTAGTCGCAAATGTACTTTGTGTTCTTGGAAGTGTGAGTGATGAGTGTTTTAATTAAAGCCCCGGTCACATAGGACCCCGGAAGCAACACGATTCACCCGTCTCTTTGTTAATTCACAGTTAACTGCCTCAGAACAACGAGTCGGGGTGAATCGTGTTACTTCCGGGGTCCTATGTGACCGGGGCTTAAGGAGGCAGACACATACAGCAGCCCATGATTATCTTTCTATGGAAGGGTACATGGTGCGAATTGTTCCATATGCGCATTGGGTGTCAGAAAGCGCAAAAGTGTCGGTAAAGGCGAACATTCAACGTGTCTTATTGTAGCTTGTTAGCTCCTCAGGAGTGGGGGTGTAGGGGCGATGCGTGTGCGCCAAATTGTATTATTTTTGTTATTGTTACATCCTCATGGAGAGCATAAAACGGTATCCTGCGGAATCTAATGTACAAACTTTTATTAGTATTTTTTTTAAACTGTTCTTTGATATTGTCTTGCTTGGCAACTCCTCAAGGGGTGCACTAAAGGTGACTCGACATTTTTGGGGAATATGTTATTTCCAGTTACCCGTTCTCAACTGAGTTGAGAACAGCACAGTGTGGATGAATTTCTTGCCGAGAAAAATTAGCACCATGGCGGTGATGCACCAAATCATTGTTAAAGTTACGCACGACTTTAAGAAAGACTGGAGTATGATCATGAGTGTAATAAGCGTAAGATTCGCGACCATTCAGCACAAGAACTGATACCAGTCGTGCGTATAAGTTTTTCTTATCTAGGTGAAACACCACCCATGGGTCAGATTCAGAAACATTACTACACGACATTTCCGAATGTTTCTTACAATTGTTCCAAAACAAAGCACTTCCGATTCTTAATAATAATAATAATAATAATAATAATGAACGGCTTTTATATAGCGCTTATCAACTCTTAACAAGAATTCCCTAAGCGCTCTACAATTGCAGCATTATTACCCAGGCTTTAGCCCGGAAGCCACCATGCAGCGCACTTGGCTTTTCAAGGAATAGCTATTCCTACCAGGTACCCATTTAACCTCACCTGGGTTGAGTGCAGCACAATGTGGATGCATTTCTTGCTGAACGAAATTAACGCCCTGGGTGGGACTCGAACCTACGACCCTCTAGTTGAAAGGTGAGATTCATGACCACTACACCACGGCGCCTCCACATTCTTTTACCACCTTAAGAGGTAGATATATAAATAACACCTGCCCTTTGCTTTTTGAAGCGTTGCAGGAAAGGGATTTCAACCTGTCTACTCGGCCAATTGGGTACGGTTGAATGATGATTGTAAATTCTCTCCAACACTCATTGTCTGGCATGTTCGAAAGTGCATCGGAGTAAACAGAGAGTGCATGTTGGTGTCAATGCTAGGTTACTTTGTATGCCATCTTACACCCTTGCGGAGGGATTCAAAACGCCATTAAAATTTTGAGCATCTCTTAAATGGCCCGTAGAATACTATTTACTTTTGTCATTTCATTGAAATAACTTTCATGCGGCCGACTTCATTCACAGACAATTGCTTTTCACTTGAATGATACACTACGAAATGGCACTAGCATCGAATTTTAATCACATGAAGAGCCTGAAAACTTTTTTGAAGCTAGCATCAGAGTTTGTCTTATGGCATGTATGTGTATAATTTGTTAGACATTTTTGGTGTAATACGTTTACGATTATTGCAGTATACCCATGTTTAGTGTAACATTTTACTTTCAATGTTCCATGCCCTTCAACGTTGCCACATGCCTTCCCTATGATATCTGTACACACGATCCTTTTAGGGTAGACTCCTCTTTTAAATTCCCCCAGAGACATTTTACATACGGCTGGTGTAAGGTCTCGAAATCTTCGAAGTCATTCTGTGTTGTGGTCCGGTGTAACAACACAGTCTGCAAAGGGTGGTTTGGAAAGGGCTAGTGGCTGAGTTAAAGGTCAGAAGACATGGGAGAGAGAGGAAACACCGAAAACAAATTTACTTTAAGCATCATATGAATAATTCATCAAAATATCATACATCCGAAGCATGTTAATAATTCTGTTGTCAGCTTTAAAGTTATAGTTAAGTTTTGGTGAAAGCAATTATGTTTCCCCTTGAAATTTGTCTTCAAATCTAAATAAAATGAAATACAAAATCATGAATATATTGACTGAAAATTGTTTGTGAAGTGAATGGGTTCTTGTTAAAACTAAAATATTAAAAAAAAAACCACTAAAGTCTTGTGGACCACGAAATTGAACCAGTATTTTATTTTTTGACAAAGGACACCTTTTCATTTCTGAACTTGATAAAAATTTCAGAATTTATTCTGTTCCTATTTCCTTTTATTATTCCTTTGTCAGATCTCGAAAGTAGCCTAGCATAAATATCCGATATCAGGTAAAATGTTGTTATTACAAGATAGCGCTCATATTTAAATTTTCAAAAAGAATCAGTCCATTGAAAAAAATAATATGCTATGTTCTCGAAATGTGTGTAGTAAGATATATTTATCATGATATACATCCCCTATAATTTGCATTTTTAGATCTTTACCAAACTAAAGTCGAGGCTTTAAAGTTCGAATAGTACTTTTGCAAGCTGAAATCCGACCTTCTAAGAATTATGTGTTATTGTAAAGAGTATCAATGGTTATAATCTTACAACCAAACCATTAAGTTTGGAGATTGGCTATAATAGATTTATTTACGGTAATTCTGACAATAATTAAATGAGAAGCCCCAAATTATTATTTCCGAGTGAGATACAGTAGAACGTACGGTCTGATTTCAAATTGACCGTTAGGATTTGTGTAGTCTACAGGCAAAGACCACTAAATTTCAGTGTTTCAATATTAGCAGTACATAATACAGAGTCTGTGATCAGGGCCTTGATTACGTTGTTAAGCTCCCTCAGCCTTCCATAATATGGTGAATTAGTCTCTGACTACAGACGTTGAATTGTGCATTACGCAAATTGCGGAAAACTGAAGCAGAGTGTCTGTGTTTACAGATTAGAGTATATTTATGTAAACTACTGTGCGGCGAGTGCCAGCCTATCTAAATATCACTGACCAGAGAGGGCCAATAAGAGATGGATTATCATTTTAATTGAATGTTCTAGACTATTCAAAACGTAAAAAAAAATAATAGGAAGTATGGTTAGAGCGTATAACGAATCCCAAACGAGTTTGATGCATTATTGCAATCCATGCAAAAACAGGGTTTTTTACATTTAAAGCCCAAGTATAGTTTTGGTACAGATGAAAAAATGTGAATTTTTGAGGTGTTTATCATGACATATAATTCTTATACACATTTTGAAACCATAGCATACTGATAACGAACTGATTCTTTTGAAAGTTTGAATTTGACCATTAAATCATACTTAGCGCCCTCTCTTGGTTATAACATTATTTTGCTTGTTATCGGGCATATACAAAGTTATTTTCGAGATTTGACAATATAATGATATAGAGATAGACACAACAATTAAATTATAAAAATGTTCATTCAATTTTGAGCATGGAAAGTTGTCCTTTATCAAGAAAGAAAATATTGATTTAGTGTCGTGAAGCACGACACTAACACATGCACATTTTGGGTTATAGCTGTTCCCAAACTCATTCATTTTGTGCAATATGTTTATGATATATATTTCATTACATATAGATTTGAAGAAAAAATCTGGCAATAAAAATATTCACTTTTACCAAAACTTTACTTGGGCTTTAAGAAGCATTATGTAAATGACTTATCAAAATGAAGTGAATTCTTTTTATGTCAGCAAATGAGTCAGGAAACGATGCGAAAATGGAAAAATATTTTCAACCGAGTTTACTTAAGTTGGGAGAGAATTCCCATATGGAATGTCATTAGAATCACAAGTTTTCGACTTGGCCTCTCCTTTTCGGTAAAATAAAATTCAATAGGCCGTGAAGATTTGACACACGATAAACGAACTTAAAGGCAAATGCTTTTGCGAACTTCATACGATCTGCTTTGTACACAATAAGCAAGGGAAATGGAATTTTGCAACATTTCATATCTCATCATAATTTAAACTAATAGAATCAAATTTGTTGCCTCAATGATGAATATCATAAAAATCAATTTCTAGGTAATTATATTCAGCATGTACTTCACCGTTTTCGCATTAGCCCAGTGCTTAAAAAAACGGTAAATGTCAAAAATCTACTCGGATCAATTTCCTATCCGATGATTAAATTACGCTTAGGACCGAAATACAAAATCTAATTAAGTCTCATTACATTGGGTATGGAGACCCATAGCTTATGATTAGCGGTGTACGTGAATGACCCAATTACTACACGAAGGCTATGGGATTACCACATCGAGAATGTTTATCGGTTTACATCATCAAAACATGTTCTTTTGAAATTGACTCGTCTTTCATTTTTGTGGTTAAATGCACTTTTGTTTTCAGTTTGAGCAACGTCATCGGTTGTATCCAGTGCATTCTCATTTCCACAACGTTTTTGTTATGATAAATACTATAATTATAACGACCGGTGTACGTTAATATTATAGTTCTTAGATTCAAGCAAACACAATGAACTCAATGGATATAGGATTATTCAAATAGCAATAAGAACAACAGAATGATACAAGACCTTTATGTAGCGCTTGATACGAAATGTTTCTAAGCTGTTAGCAAGGCTACAATATCATGAATATGGTGCTCACTGCAGTCAGTGAAGCTCTTCTTGCCGGTATCCATTCACCTCATATTGGCTGAGTGCAGCGCGAAATATTGTGGATACATTTCTTGTTATTAATTAACGTTATAAGTGGGATTCGAACCGCCGACCCTCTAGCTGAAAGGCGAAAGTCAGAACTGCTACACCACGATGCTTAACGAGAAACCCCGTTATAACATGTATCATTTTGCTGTTATTATCATTGTAATTATTATCATTTTTATTACTATTACTATTCTATTGTTGTTGTTTATATCAAAGTAAGTCCTGATATTATAAATGCTAATACCATTGTATTTATCATTATCAGGATTATCATCATTTCTCTTTTAATCATATATGCACTTTTCATTATTTGCTTGCTTCAGAGCTTGCGAAATACGACCTTTATAATCTTATTGATCAATGTAAAAATCATGTATTATCACATTTAAATGTTTTATTTCTATTACCATATTGCACTCGTGACAAAGAAATCAATATTTTGGTTTACTCCTACATAGCACAAAAGTGAAAAGAAATGTAGCTCGTCTCTAATTGCATTCATTTTATAAATGTTGTTCGAAATAACACAGCGCACCTATATAGCTTAGCAAAAATAAATATGTATTTCGTAAGGATGGTCACGATTTCATTATTGTTCTAGTGAGTACTCAATGCGATCAATATTGGTTTTTATAAGCCGGGTACATTGGGTCAAATTTCATCTAAAAGTACACAAGGACAATATACAATATACAGCTAGAGGAGCATTACAGGAGTATGATATTAGACCCCATGTAATAAACATAACGTCAGACATAAGGGCTGTTAAATGATGCGTCATATCATTTCATTCCATGTTGGGTTATAAATTATAAACTGAATGAACGTATGTTGCATTGACATTAAATAATTCCTCCCACTGGCAAACGTAAAATCTTTTTTTTTTTCGTATGAAGCCAACGTATAAAATATATTGGCCCGTATTCTGATGGCAGGTTTAAATCTGTGGTTTAAGTATGGGTAGCCCAAAGTGCCAAAACTGTATTTAAACTGTATAATTCTTATGTTAACTCTTCTCTTTTTCCATGCTTTTTAATAAATGATGTAGAAAACTGTTAAAGTTTTTATTCCAAGACAGTGTTTAATAGTATGAGTGCCAAATGTACTGGTAAATTAATCACCAACTGTTATAGATTAAAGCCTCTTCTGACCTTCCGTACTTAAACCACAGATTTAAACTCTAGTTAAGTTAAACCTGACATTGTATCAAATTTATTGGATTTTGTCAAAATGTTAAGCCATTAAACATATAATAATAATAATAATAATAATAACTTATGCCTATATAGCGCATAATACAATGGTCTCTATGCGCTTAACAAAGTAGAATACAATACAAAATACCATCTACAATATTATTATCATCTTAACTACACAATACATGTACAGGGATAACAAAACTATTTGAACTACTCTACTATATATTAAACAGGTATGTTTTTACAGATGTTTTGAATGTGTTAAGTGTGGGTGTAGTTCGTATGGGTATGGGTAGAGCATTCCAGAGTATTGGTGCGGTGTATGCAAATAAACTGTGGCCGTAGTGCTGTGTTTAGAAGCGAGGAACTTGAAGAAGTTCCTATTCCTTACCAATGATATAGGGCAATGTTTTACCAAGATGCGACAGATGCGAACGAACGACTGGTATCAGTTCTCCTACTTATCTACCGGACACGCTAATATCGTCGATCATTAAGCATATGAACGGTTACCTGTCGTTCTTAATGTATTTCGTATTTTGGTGAAACATCGCACCGGCCAGCTTGGAAAAACCTATATAATTTAGTTTGAATTTGGAAAAAAACATGATATTTACACACTTAAACGGGACTTTCGGCTGGCATGAAATTGAAGAAACGATTTTGATTGTTAATTTGAGAGTGATATGAATAATAAATAAATGAAAATAAATTGTGGAATAAAAGAGCTTACATTCGAAAAAAAACTTTCAAATTTAAACGTTCATTATAACTGCAGCTATGATGAAAATTACATTGAACTAATTATACACTAGACATCATTTATGATGATGTATTTTACTAATTTCCTAGTATTATCTAGACATTCTTCTTTAAGGCCCGGGCACACCAAACACGGCGCGGCATCACGGCACGGTTTTTACGGGATGTCTCCCCTGTGATTGACCAACTCTTGAACATCCTTTGCGCGGAGGAGCGCGCTGACCAATAACAAACAAGATACCGCGTAAAAGCGTGCCGTAATACCGTGCCGTGTTTGGTGTGTCCGGGCCTTTAGTTTCCATTTTTTTTTTCAAACCTAAAGTTAAAGTTCATCAGAGTGCTTTCATGAGTGCGCACAAAATCAAGGGCAGATTTCCCTACGCCATAGTTAAAACTAGGTTTGGACCAAGAGCTAAAAATTAAGCACCTACAAAAGCTTGGGTCTTGGCCTTTGGACCAGTTTTCAGCAACTTGATTAGACTATCTTTGTTTGAAGAATTCTTTTTGTGCATTTTAATGATGATAATGGCCTTTTGTATAGCGCCGGTCTCCACCTCAGCTGGGCGCGTATGGCACTCAATTACTTCAGCTTTCAGTCCAAGAAGTCCCAGTATAATGGTATGATTTGGTTATTCACGTAACGACAAAGGAGTGGGGAACAGATAAGTCTTTAGGTCGGACTCAACAGTTGCTTCCGTCTCTGATCTCCTGATAAAGTGGGGAAGGTTATTCCGCGGTAATAAAAGCAGTTAACTTCTAGCCGATTATAGTACAAACTAAAGTTATTACAAATACTCGATGCTAGCTTGAAGCAGAGTTATATGACGCATGATAGAAAATGACGACAATGGCAAATCAATATGTCATCGATCCTAATGGCAAACATGTGTATGCCCTTTTGTTGGGATTATACGCCCCTGGATATATGAGCGATATCTTTTCTTAATAAATATTTTTATAAAGAGTATCATTTTATTACTTAGGGGTGCAAAGGTGTGATTTTTATCGTTTAACAGTGGTTAAGGTCAGATTCAAGTTGCCACTGTAGGACGGTTAATGCGATCCTGCATTCTTGTGACATTCATTATTGAATTTGATCATTTCTTTTTATCAATAATATTCAGATTATTTAGAAGAAAAAGAAGAAACGGACGGGAAGTAGGAATAATGGGAAAAAAGGGAAAAAGATGAAAATAGAAAATACATGTTCCTTTTGTACACGTTTATGTGTGCACCCAGGACCGAATAACCTGAAATTTCGTGTGTTTGATTCCAGAGTAAAAATCAACCCCAAAACAAACAAAGGCATTCCAGTAAAATGGTGCCTCTTTGTAAGGGGCTGACTACCCCCTCCCCCTCCACACACACACACACACACACACACACACACACACACACACACACACACAATAATGATCGATAAATAAAACATCAACTTTACGCCATAATTATACATTTTGCACTCCTTACAACTGATAATTTACAGGCCCGTAACACCTCTTTGGTAAAAATGATGTTTTCTGCAAGGATTATCTTTAGTAGATATTAAAGTAGTAGCAACAAATAAAACAAAAACAAATGTCCAACGTACTGGGTCTTTCGAAAAAAAAAAGAAATATATGTGTCACGGACCTTTTTATTAATTTATGATTATCCCTGCTTCCTTTCAGTTCTATCTGTTATGTTATTCTTCCATTCAACTCTCCATAAGCTTTACGAAACTGCAAACTAATGGCGCTAGAGATGCCATGATAATTGTCACCCATTAAGAGAGCACGTTAAGGAGGCATTATTCAATGAAACGTGTTTTTAATAAAGGGTCCAGGCTGCAAATTTGGCGAGTATTTGTTATGAGATAGGTAAGAAGTCAAATAGAGCTCTAGGGTATAATTAGTCTGGGGTTGAACACTCCCAGCTCAGAATGGTGGACGGTACGTATCTCGAAGACGGTATAAGCATCAACTTATTAAACAAGCCCGCCGGTGAGGGAATGGGTGCCCACTTTGCGCACACGTCATTCAGTTGAGAATAAATCAAAGATATATTAGGGAAGAGCCTTTTTTCACTTCATTGAAATAATTATCTTACAGTTCATAAACATTATCATGAGCATTAAGGCTGACTCACACCTTTGTGTTTGTAGCTTGTGTTGGCCCTGCGTTGTTTGTAAATTAAAAAAAACCCCGCTCATTGGATGCACAAGGGCGCAGGCTGTACGATGGACTAACGATCGGCGTACGATACATGAGCGCAAGCCAAACGTCAGTCCACCGTCTGATCCGCGTATGCTGTGTATCCAAGGAGAGTGTTTTTATTTCTAAAAAGGCAGGGCCGACGCAGGCTAAAACGCAAAGGTGTAAATGGGCCATTACTACCGCAGAAAATGATCAAGAAAATATGTTTTCAAAATTAGTCTTAATCCGTTTGAGTACGGACTAACGATTCAAAACCGTCTCCTACATGTATATGACAAGTGTAGGTGATTATATTTCGGAAATTTTCGTCAAACCCTCTAATTTGTAGTCTTTTTGTGAAATTATTGTGAAATTACATATTTTCTCAATGGGTGTGTGACTTCTCAGGGAACATGTCTATAGAAGGCCTGACACTCCTTGCTAAATGTTGAAGACAATTCGATACTACAGAGATGAAACTCTACTTTCATTTGCCACCCCTTAATATTTTGGGCTTCTGTAGAAGCCCGTCGTTACACAATAAATACCTTACCCGATTCGAAGGGTTACAGGGAGGGTCTGGGCTAGACAAATCTTGCTTTGATAGCGAAAGAACATATCAAAAAAGTTTGGTGTAAAATGGATTATAGATAAGGAAGATGATAGTTTTTTGCCTTTTGTCAATGATATAACTTACATTTTGGAACAGTGATTTTATGTGAATTTGCCACTTGAGGTGCCTTGACATGATGTATATTATGCACTTTCCGACTGTATCTTATAATATTTTATTGCTTTTTTAAAAATCCGTTTCAACTCATAATGCATGTTTCGTTTTAAATATTCAAAGGGTTTTACCAATGTAACTTCGCCAATATACTTATCGACACAAAAGGGAAGGGGGTTTCCATTAAAGGGATAAATACCTACTCTGGATTTTTCAGTCTGAATTTTTCAGTCTGAATATCGCAATCAGAGCACAATCAATCTTTAATTCAATAGACCACCAAGCACCAAGTGCGTTTACTGAGGTCTGTGCGTGGGAAGTGTGAAGTCGCCTTCATTTTGGACACAATGCAGTCTGGTTTGGAAGAAAACCAATGTACGGCGTTACGTTTGTTTTGCAATAAATTAAGCCATGAACATACCCTAGAAAAAGCTTATGCGCCTAGTAGCTGCACTGCTAAAGCCAGGGTAATAATGCTGCAATTGAAGAGCGCTTAGGGAATTCTTTTGTAGAGTTGATAAGCGCNAAAAAAAAAAAAAAAAAAAAAACGCTCGCTGGCGCCCTACACATTATACAGTCTTCTTTCGTTGGCAATGCTTAATGTATTTACCAACACAACGCTACTTCTGGAACGGACCTTAGAGCTAAGGTTCTGATCAGCCCTTCCGTCCTCTTGCTTAAGTTCCATAATACGGACGAGTTGATGTGTGGCTTTTCAGGGAACATGTCTATAGAAGGCCTAACATTCTTCGCTATAATGATGTTGAAGACAATTCTATACTTCAGAGATAAAATGCTACTTTCATTTGCGACCCCTGATTATTATGTGTCTTTTTGGTATAAGCCCGTAGTTACAGATTAGACACCTTATCCGTCGCTTGCCTTGATAGCAAAAGCATAGATAACAGAAAGTTTGATGTAACAGTGATTTTATGGGAATTCCCAAATCGTGCTGCCTTGATATGACGTATGTCATGCACTTTCCGACTCTATCTTATCATATCCTATTATTTTTTTAAGCCGCCTCAACACAAAAATACTTATTTTGTTTGAAATATTCCAATAATTTATGAAATAACTGTATCTAGACCAATGTATTTATCGATTCAAAAGGGAGGGGTTTCCGTTAAGGGAATAAATACGAACTCTGGCTTTTTTTTCAGTCTGAATATCGCAATCAAAGCACAATCAATCTTTAATTCAATAGACCACCAACATGCGTTTACTGTGGTCTGTGCGTGGGAAGTGTGAAGTCGCATTCATTTTGCACACAATGCAGTCTGGTTTTGGTAGAAAACCAATGCACGGCGTTACCTTTGTTTTGTGATAAATCAAGCCATGAACATACCCTAATTTGCTATTGAAAAACTGCATTGTGGTGTTAGTTTGGCTTTTTACTGCAACTCACAAAGTAGTTCAATATCTCAAGCGGTCTCGTCCAATGTTGAACTTTACGTTTAATCAATTCTGGCCGCCCAGAATTTAATTCTGGCTGCCCAGACCCAGCCTTTAATAACTTTAAAAGCTCTATGAATGACATGTTAAATATTATATAGCGAACCTTTAGCAACTAGAGATTAAGAAACACGAGACGTATAAAGATTGCTTTCACAACACTTTTATTGCAAGATTGTTACATCTCGTCCACGTTTGCACGCAGTGACAGTAGCCAAGTTGTACTGTTGCATGAATACAGTGAAAACCCGGCATAGCATTAATTCAAAGTGCATTCTATTGAAAAGCGAGCTAATAGACATGATAGACATGAAAGTTCCTTTTGAAGTATATTTTGGGACATATTGTTGCAAACAGTGGCCTTTAACTACCATTATTTCCTGAAAGGACGGACCTTATTTCTTCATTTAGTTGTGATCATTCCTTTGCTAAATACTTTCTTCAAACATTCCTCATTCAGACGTAAAACAAAAATATATGTAATCTTCATTTCATTGAGATGCTATAATACATGTTGTAGACTGATTTGCCTTTTAAATGATTCGTAGAAATTGATAATATTACTATGTAATGAAGTCCTTAATGTAAATTGAAAACCTTCTTAGGGAAAAAAATAAATAGGAAACACGTCCCGTCACATTTTCGCTTTAGGCGAAATAAAATGTATTCTCAATGAACTTGTTTCCGACAAAATATGCTGAAATAAATGAAAAGTTGATACATTAATCGAACAAGAGAAGAGGAAACACTGGTCCTAATTATTTATCATTTTATTCTGCCAGAGTTGTGTATGTATGTGTCTGTTAAATTGTAAAGCGCTATGGTACTCTCTGTTTTTAGCGCTATAGAAATGATCTATATTATTATATGTGCTTGCTCAGAATATGTGTGAACACATTTTACTTTCTCTTGAAGCACCCCCCCCCCTCCAACCACAATTTACTTTATCATGCCACAGCTATAACAAAGGTATTTTACCATTTGAATTACGAAGTAAATCATACCGCAAAATAGCCTGCAGGCAGTGAAAGCTATTTCATTACACCCGATACCATGAACTAATCCGATTTGACAAATTGGTGTTGAACTGAAATATCACTATAGCTAACACTTCTGTAGGGGTATCGCTAATTCTAAAAATATGTTATAGATTATTTCCGCTTCTTCTAAGAAAGTGGTATTGAGTCTAGAGCTTTTGTCCCTCCTTGAAGGTGCATAATGGACTCTAATATGTCTGTTTGAAAGCTGGTCAATTTCATTAAGAGCTGCACCCTTAAAATACAACAATAAAACTTTATCAGATTTACGCTTTTTCTAGTAAAAAATGTTGTCCTAGTTATATTGACCTAATGACTAGTAATTTCTGACAACGTGTTTATCATACTAACTAGAATCAAGTCGCGTTTTAATATACGAAATAAGTAAATGCATTTAAACTTGTAGGTCTAGGTTTAAGGATCACATAGGCACCTACGCTTTTTCTACTACAAAAAATAAGTTATATAGTTAAAATGACATAAAGGTTTATCATTTCCGACAAGGTTTTGACCATCTTTACTGGAATCAAGTCAATTCTAATATTAAAAAAAGTAAGTAAAACATTTAAACTTGTAGGTCTATTTTAAGGATCACATAGGCACCTACGCTTTTTCTACTAAAAATAATAAGTTAATCTAGTTATAATGACCTAAAGGTTAATAATTTCCGACAAGGTTTTTGACCATCTTCACTGGAATCAAGTCACTTTTGTAATATAAAACAAAATAAGTTAGCAAAAACATTTTAACTTGTAGGTCTATTTTAGTGTGTGTTTGTTAGCGTATCATTTTCTTTTTTTTTCAGTTTCCAAATGTGCTTTTGTTTTAATTTCTAACCTTTATTTTCGTAGAAATTTCCACACATTGCTCCTGTTGTTGTACGTCACCAACTTTAGAATTAAACAGGTTACTTCAGGGTGTCTCCAGTTTTGTTTTTCTTTCTGTTTTATCTCTTCTTCTTTTCTTCTTTTTTTTTGCCAAATTGTTCACTTAATACACTCAAGATGCGCATATGTGTAGATTACAATTAACATGTAGCAAACGATAAAGTGGCCTGGATTTAGACACTTGGCGATGTTGTTTCCATGATAACCCACACAATATAAGAAGAAGTATCAAATTTAAATGGGTCTTTGTTTAGAATGCTCCAAACATTACCCACTTCATATAATCCCCTTGATTCTTTGATTGCACTTTGGGAAACATGAGCAATAAACGAAAAATTCTGCACTCCTTAATCTTGTTACCAGAACATCGCTCCTTCGAATCAGATGCGGTAGGCAGGGGTGAAGATTAGTGAGTTACTCTGAGAGAGAGGGGGAGGGAGAAAGAGGGGGAGAGGGAGAGTGATAGGACCATGGTATAGAGAAAGATAGAGAGAAAGATATTTTACACTTCCTAATCTTGTTATCCAGGACATCACTACTTCAGATGTGGGATCGGGAGGCAATAGCGGAGATAAGTATTTTGCTCTGGAGAGAAAGGAGAGAGAGAAAGAGATGGAGAAAAAAAAAGAAAGAACGAGAGATAGAGGGAAACATAGAAAGAGAGAATCAGGGAGAGAGACAAAGAGAAAGATATATACAGAGAAAGATAAAATGATAGATAGAGAGAGAAAGAAAGAGAGAGAGAGAGAGTGCGAAAGAAAGGGGTAGAGAGAGAAAGAGAGAAGGGAACAAGGAATAAAAGAAAGAAATAGAGAGTTCCTCACCACACACACACACTTGGGAACTCGGTTGGAGATGTTGGAAGCGCGAGGAAATTAGATCGCATTTTACTTGACCTTAACAAGGACAATAGGAAGGGGTAGTGCTTGCTTTTCTTAGTGGGTGTGCTCTTAGTGGTTGTGGGTGTGCTCTTGTGTGTGTGTGATTTGGATGGTGTTGTGCCAGCGTGCTTATATGTACACTGGTGGGTGCATGTGCTGTAATATCTATGTATATACATGTAGAGTTTGGTGTATCCCTGCTTCAAAGACCACGATGTTGTTACAATGTGCTCACAGTGCTGGAACACGATCACTGTATTAAAACTTTTAAATTCAATCCCACTGTGGTGGAACTTTCACGAAAGCATTCACGTAGTATTGCTTTCAAAATTATAGCTTCATATTGTTGAAAATTGTCAAACTAATCAAACTAATAACTAACATATTTACAAAGTGTTCACATTTTCGGGTACTGTGTTCTTTCCGGCTGAATGCGCATAATTGCTCACATTGATGTGTGTTTGGGTGTAGGTGTATGCATTTGTGCGCTTGTATAGGTGTGTGCATGTTTGTGTAGGTGATGTGTACGTGTTTGTGTAAATATGTGGATGTGATTTTTTGTGAGATTAGGCGACGTTTTTGAAGATATTACTTTTGTCACCCACACTCAAAGACCTTGATGTCAATCAAGTTTTAAATTGAGCGATGTCCAGGTTTGACCGTGATCTTCATTAATCACAATGATTGCGTTTTACATGGTCCTTTAATCAAGTTCCTCTCACCTCATTTTGTTTATTCCCCTTGAATTTAATAATGGAATCATCACCATTATTGACAGCCCTGCTTTCGTATTGCGTTGCAATTGATGACATGGTCCTTTAAAGCCCAAGTATAGTTAATTGGTAAAGATTAAGAAATGTGAATTTTGGGGATATTTACCATGACATGTAATTTGTATACACATTCTAAGACCATAGCATATTTTTCTACGAGCTAATTCTTTTGAAAATTTGAATTTGACCGTTAAATCGTATTTAGCGCCCTCTCTTGGTTATAACAATATTTTGCTTCTTATCGGGAATATACAAAGTTATTTCCAAGATTGGATTAAATCATGATAAAAAGGAATACACAAAGAATTAATTCTGAAATTTTCATCCAATTCTGTGCCTGATAAGTTGTCCTTTATTTAGAAAGAAAATATTGAATTAGCGTCGGGGGACACGGCGCTGAAATATTTTGCACATTTTAGCTTATAACTTTTCCAAACCTTGTTCATTTTTCGCACAATCTTTTGTACAGCATGTTCATGATATCATCTTTCATTTTATATAGACTTGAAGACAAAAAAATATTCGCTTTTACCAAAACTGTACTTGGGCTTTAAACCAATTTGTCCTCCATAGATCTAAGCAGAATCATCTTACACATTTACATCCATTTGACTAGATTTCGAAATTGGTGGACGAGGACTTATGGCCGATTGGATGCGAGTACGCATCTGATCTGCGCACAAAATGATGCGCACATCGGTACGCACTTGTCATTTTGTGTGCATATACTTCCACAAGCCTCCGTCTACCCATTTCGTAAACCCACTATTGTCCATAAATATATTCTTCCTGGGTTTTTTTTTGCTAGACCAAGTGTTCATATGACATGTAAACTTTATTTGTCTCTTTATGAATGTCATTATCAGTTGTCCAAAATTATAACCATGTTTTTTTTAAATCTGTATAACAGCCTTTCAAATAATGCGCCAATCATTAAGCACACACACACACACACACACACACGCACAGATAAATGCATATAAATTCATCATGATTAAACCATTTGTTCCCGATACTTCAAAGCTAAAATTGAGTACTTGTGCAGAATTCTAATTTGGAAAGTATGAAAGTGGTTTGAAGTAATCTTATGTTGATTTTATCACACAAGAGGACTTATTTCGACAAAAAAACCACTCAAAGCTCAAAGCTGGATGAAAATCCAAATAGTTGTTTTCACTCTACCCAACCATAGAAGATAAAAGTAGTGGCAAAAGGGTGTGAACTAGCGCTAGTGGACTTACATTGTACAACGCACTCCAGTTTCGACATCAATACACTATATTTTCACTCAGTTTCAGCAGGGAAGATCCCTGGTTTCAGTATTGAAAATGATCTTTAGTTCATTACATCATCCGCAAGTTTCAGAGTCATAATATACTTATGTCGTAAGTGTGTGACTGGTTAGCTGGCGCACTGTGAAATTTTGACTTGATCGCATAATTATCAAATTTGTTCCAAGGATAGATTCTGTATATGAGAGTTTGGGCTTGTTGATTAATTGCTGATTTTCATAATATAACTTATTCGAAATGGCGGATAACGTGTTGTATCTAATCCAGTTAGCGCGGTCTACTTTTCAGCTTCCTAGAGCTCGTGTTTTTTTATAAAGCTGTTTTCACGACTGGTGACGCACGACTGGTGACCCTTTCTTAGGTGCTCACTCAGCAGCATAGGTGGCATTTAGTGCAGGAAAAGGTTACCCGTGATGTCGTGCCCTCCTATACGAACAGCGTTTTGAAGTTAGCATCAAGATCGTGTTTCATCGAGTTTGTCATAGAGGCACCCACATGAACACTACACACGACTGGTATCCATTTCCTACACTCCCTTATACTGAGAATAATACCTGGGAAAGGGTCACCAGTCATACGTAAAGTGTTCCGAAGGTACGAACATATTTTGTTGTTCTTAAGTTGCTCTTAAGAAGAACTTGGTGAATCGCTTTGGTTGTTTTCAAATTTCCTGCGCAAAATTTAAAAGAAAAAAAAACATTGGTCATATCTATTGGAAACCAATTCTAATTTGATATTTGTTTCATTCATTACTTAAGAGAGTAGTCATATATGGTGGTATATTATCAGAATGCATGAAGTGTGAGATCTCAGGCTCACTCGGTGGGGTTTAGTCGGGTCCCAAAGTGTTACATTATGTGGCGAGATTCGAACCAGAGACTACGAATCGCAATCCCCAAACGTAATGTTTTCCCACAGGATAAGCTTATATGATTCCACTATTTCAGTAAATAATAACTTTAATTGACATGATTCCTTGTAAACTTTATTTTATCATTTATTGTGCTTTCATATGTCTATATTATACTTGTGAATGTAGTATGATTTAATTCTTTTATTTATGGTGGCAACTTAATTATCATGATTATAAGGCTTTATTGCCTTCCCTGTTGTCTCCTTTATCGAGTTATATTATATTTTACATTGTAAATTGTTTTAATGTGATTTTGATAGAAATAAAATGAAATGAAATGAAATAATGCAATTAGGACTCACATAGTTGTGTTCATAGCGAACGTCTGGTCAGCATTCATGAGATTGCGTAGACGCAGATGTATAAAGGAGCGAAGACTCTTGACCGAAGTTGAAGGCGTTCGGCTAGACCTCCCAGAAGGCACGTCTTAGCATCAGCTAAGCGTCGTTCCTTTGTGCTGCTATGTTCACATGGGTGGGAGGAAGTTGGCTCTGGACGCAAAGTTACCACTTATCCTTTTTGTATACACAGACATCGAGATTTACATGCCAAAGATTCTGTGAACGTGAAGAAGATTTTTTTTTCTTTTACTCTATAAATAGCGTACTCTAAAGTCATTGCTAATTACAATGAAAATGGAAGGCCGATGCGCCTTTCCGCCTGCAAATTAGATTTGATTAGATATTCCATCTCGGTAATTATGATGATCATAATAAAAACATGCAGAAAGATATTCTAAGCTGAACAAGCTGGGAGGTGGTTGCACTGTATCCTTAAGTGTTGATGTGTCACCTCTAACGTTTGAGGTCGACACTCACACTGCTCAATATGTCCACATGGCGTGCTTATATACCTTCCCATGCAATTTATATTGCAACATAGACCCACTCTTAATTTCTTCAGGACACACGTATAAATCAATCTTATGCACTGGCCATATGAAGAAAACTGTCATGAATATCTCAGAATTAGTTTATGTACTCAAGAAAGAGTAACTTTTCGGAATTATATTGCTCAATCTCAAAACCTAATGGCCAGTACACGTTGTGCCATAAAATTATAAAAACACATACCCTGAAGGAACTGACAGTGACGTCTTCTACTCAGGTTGTCTATTTTATTTGCATTATATGGTGTATAGATTTTGACACTTTTTGTTAGCAGAAGTATTCAACAAGTCATGGAATATCTTCCATTTAAAGAAATGAAAAACAATTATGCGAGAAGCCGTCGACTAATCTGCAAGTCGAGACATTACAATTTTTACCTTTGTCGTCTTTGGTCGTTGGTACCTAAGGCATAACTGAATTAAGAATTAATTACCCTATATAATTTACAAACCGTGTATGGCACTTTCATTTCAACAATAGGTATTTGTGATTTATTAAGGAAAAACAAGAAAAAATACGACAGTTTGATCAGTGGAAAACGAACGTAATTTTGCTATGCTGCAATACTCGTGGCATGGGAAGATACAAGTGATATTCATAATTTTACAATTCAACAAATCATGGTAGATTATATAAACTCAACTTGATATATGTTCTTCTTATTATATTATTATATTGTGTTATAGGTAGATTTTACTATTTGTTTCATAATTTGCATTTCCAATCTTAGAACAAATAATAATTCTTATGATTCATAACTCCCTTCTAAAGTGTGGTAATATCATTGTCCACGGCTTACAATATTTGACACACATTATTCTATCTGCGCTTGTGTCGTAGCTTTCGTAATTAACTACTGGAGCTGGGTAGTCCATGTACAAACTTTATGTGAATTGCAAAATTCAGTAGTCAATGTGTTAAGATCGATTAGAGCCGAAGGCTTGTATCACGATGATTGACACCATGCTAATTAGCATGGTCATATCCGGTATGAGATCAAATGAGGGGCAAAAGCATATTAAGAATATGATATTATCATCGTGGAATCATATTATTTTAACCTTGAACTTTGCAATTCATTCCCCTCGGGTAAAAGCATCGAGTTGAACGTATATCTTATGGTAACGTGTTGAACCAGCCAGTCCCTGCATAAAAGACCGACTCACACTTTTGCGTTTTTAGCCTGCATCGGCCAATCATTTTGTTAATTTAATCAAAAGCGCTCCCTGGACGCACCAAGACGCAGGTCATACGGAGGATTGACGTTCGGCGTTCGCCCCTTGAGCGCAAACCAAACGCCAGTCAAACGTCTGATCAGCGTACACGTTGCGCTCGGCGAGCATTTCTAATTTTCAAACACGCTGGGCCGGCACAGGCTAAAAAGCAAATGTTAGAGTCGGCCTTTCAAACAACAATGGGGGGGGGGGGAAGGGTTATGGTGACGTGTGAAACACTCCAATCCCTTGGCCTTGTAAATGTATATAAATTTGTAATTCATTTCTGATTATGAGTTCCTATTGTTCATTTTCTTTCTTTGAGTGGTCCTCACTCTACAAGCATTGCTTTTTAGCGGACCCCTCCACTTCATCAGTATTCCTATTATTCAAAAAAGAAAGAAAGCACTCCATAAAATGTATTTTTTACTTTGTATGTTAACTGCTTTGTACAATATTTGTCAATGTTATGTTCATTATACTTTTGTTATACAGAGTTTTATTCAACTTTTTTTTTGTAAATGTTCATTATACTTTGCATTATTTCTGATGAAGTGAAAATAAATGAATCGAATTGAATTGAATTGAAAATATGATTTTAAATTTTATGGTAATATTTTAACAACTTTATTGTTGTCATTACAGGTAATATCATAATTTGTAGTTATTTCCCATTGGGAACCGCTGCTAAAGAATGTTTAAGGTTGCATAAATTGACAAATTACCACCACTCTAATCAATGACCCAAAAGACAAAACAGATTAAAAATTCAAACCAGATTTTAAATATCCACAACATCTGAAACGGTGCAATGCCACTCAAATTCAGGTAAGGTCCAAAACCTAGCTGACCAATTTAACAAAACAAGGCTACTCTAAATGCACGATGATCATTCATTTTTATATAAAAAAAGGGGGTGCACCCAAGCGCTCATCTATATTTGAACTCGTATTAAGACTGGTACAGATTGCCGTAATAGTAGAGAGCCATCCATAAATTGCACTAATATAACGATCTGTAATTATTACATGATCTTCTTGTCCCCATTTCATTGCAAATCTGGCCATAGAAAAACACATTTTGAAATAAAGAACCATTCCTATGACGTCATCAACCTCTTCATAGCACGAATCCACTGTACTACATTATCATTTTGAATAAAATAATAATAATAATAATGATAATAATAATAATACCTATTATTTACCCAGGGTAGCCACTTTCAGCTGTAAGCTGTTCTTCAGGGGCCCTGCATAACATAAAGTTATTATCACCCTTCTCCATTCTTAAATGCAAAGCGCCTGGCAAGAAGGCAGATGGTCCAATTTTTTGTATAAGTCTTTGGTATGACTCGGCCGGGGATCGAACCCACGACCTTCCGTTCATGGGGCAGACGCTCTACCACTGAGCCACACATGACCAAATGACAAATTAAAAAAAAATACCATCACATTTAGTAAAGTTCGTTATAACATGTATAAGGAGGTCTGGGAGAAATGTCGTTTCCTCTAAATCTCAATCCACAACGAAAATGACGGAATTTGACGAACTACTAACTGTATTAACAACACAANCAAAACACATGCATAAGTTGCACTTCGTTAAGCTACAAACCTGAATAGTGCGCGCAATATTTACAAAAGATTTAGACGAATATTTATCCTCATATCAAAATAGTCAATTCCACGGATTTTTGTCCACCAATAATATCTCATTTAGAATTAATGAGTCTCTTTAAGATGTATTATCATTTATTTGAGATATTTCGAATTCATCTAAGTGATATTTTGTGCATCCTATTGGATGCTCAGACATCATTTCTCTGCTACTCACTAAAATGATTGGTAATGGTGAATATTTTCACTTTTGTTCGTTTTAGGGGGTGTTGCTCAAAATCAACTGCAGATCAACTGCAACTCTACAAATTGTAACGCGCATTTTCATTCGCGCGCGATATGCGCATTTAACAAGACGCGCATGAAACAACGATTTTGATTGGCGCGTTCCGATCAACTGCAACGTGCGATTAATTGAAACTTTTGAGCAACACCCTCTGAGACAAGTCAATGCAGAACCCACGAGTGAGTGGATGATTATCAAAATACTCCCAATGGTTTAAATGCTTTGCATTGATGATGCGTTCTACATCAGTCCAAACTCGGTGATCAATTTGAGGCAAAAAGGCAAAGTAGGGATGAAAGGGTCAAAACCTAAAAATGTAGGGATATCAAGATATCTGGGCTAATGCGTCGCATGATTGCCAATGCCCATTAGGGCAACATTGAATGTCCTATAGATATATAATGAATTGAAATATGACGGAAATGCGTTCGTTCAAAAATGCGAAGACGCAGGAAATCCTACAATAAAGTATATTGCTTGCTAAGAGATCTACATTCATTCCACCCCATTTTTCCAAATGAAACATTTATTTCGCGCACGCTTATTTCCGCAAAATGGAGAAATTACTTTTTATATATTACTGATGAAAAGTAAATGCTCCCATAGTAAATACTAAAACCGCATATTATATGGTCGACTGGGACAAATTAAAGATAATTTCTCATTTTGCATATTTGTGATGTTTTCTTTATACATGTAGTTATTGACTATATTTTGCTCATATTTTGTAATTGCCATTTGTATACTATGATTTGAGTGTCATTTTACTTTATATGTCTTACTAATGGAACTACCAAAATATTGTAAATCAGAATTTGTTTTTTTAATTAAAATCTATTTTATTTATGAACATATCTGCTGTATTGCAATTTTCTTACCTTCAAATTTGGAAACACATTTATCATTAGGACAATCAGTAGCGGATCCAGGGGGCGTCCCGGCGTATGCCCCCCCCCCCCCCCCCCCCC